>WWET01003681.1:145057-164009 GCA_011038615.1 Limnodynastes dumerilii | reverse complement strand
ACCTCTGGAGGGATGGAGAGCGGGTATGACATAAGAGAGCCGCTGACAGATGGTTCCTGACATGGTAAGTGCGGCGCTTGGTGCTGCATATCGTGACAGTGGTGAAATGTGTTTTGAAGAAAGTGGAGAAAAGGGTTTTAATTAAAATGTTGAAAAGGTTCTGGGACATAATGATGACAGGTGGCTTGTGAGAATATAAGGGAGAATTTATAGGGGCAAAATGTGGAAGGAGCGGGTTGAAAAAAAACAGTGGTATGAGTGAACAAGGGTTTAAAAGTGCTGAAATCAGTGTCGCCATTAGGGGTAAACAGTCGGGATAGTGTCCCGTGCCCTGACAGAGGGGGGCCTGGAAGTCCAAGACACTCCTCTCTGTCCATTGGGACACTTGTGGACAGACATACAGATGTTTTTAGAAATCAGCGATATACAGTCAGGTCCATAAATATCGGGTGTCACGATTAGCGGCAAACACCGCTGTACCCTGTCACAGGCCATCTGGCAGTGGCTTCCCCACTATGTGCCATTCTCCGGTGATTCCAGCAGAAGTCTCCATTAAAGCATGTTTGTCTGTGTATGGGATTAAGCATCTGCCTCATTACTTCTCTGGTGCATGGGCGTCGCCATTTTACCTCCTGTCAGGTGATTCCCAGTATCCTCTCAGGTGCTTCTCTGCACACACATGATTCCTCCAGCCAATCTGTGCACTGAGCGGGCTACTTAAACTCTGTGCACAGTCCATACTGTGCCCAGATCAACTTTGTCTTCTAGGAACAACGTGGTCATTCAAGGTTCCTGAACTGCCTGCCTTGCATTGGGCACCACTGGTCCCAGCAGTGCCTGGATCTCTGCTCCAGTAATCTGGTAATCCTGAACTGTCAGCCTATTGCATTCAAGTCGTCTGCCTTGTATCTGGTCAGTGCTGCTGTGTATCGGGTTCAAGCCGCTGTTGCTATACAGTTTCGCCAGTCCACTGCATTCAAGTCAAGTCTGCCGTGTATCTGGTTCAAGTCACTGTTGCTATACAGTTTTGCCAGCCTATTGCATTCAAGTCAAGGCTACCTTGTATCTGGTTCAAGCCACTGTTGCTATACAGTTTTGGCAGTCCACTGCATTCAAGTCAAGTCTGCCGTGTATCTGGTTCAAGTCACTGTTGCTATACAGTTTTGCAGTCCCTACTGCTACTTAATTAACCTTTGCAGTCCTTACTGCTTCAACTCTAAAGGTAAACCTTGCAGTCCCTACTGCTTCTACTCAATTAACCTTTGCAGTCCCTACTGCTTCAACTCTAATGGTTAACCCCTGCAGTCCCTAATGCTTCAACTCTAATGGTTAATCCCTGCAGTCCCTACTGCTTCAAGTCTGAGTCCCTACTCAGTCTTGAATCAAGACAAGTCCACAGTCTGAGTCCCTACTCCAGTTCTCAGTCAAGCTAAGTCCTAAAGCTGAGTTCCTACTCAAGTCCTCAGTCAAGACATGTCCACAGTCTAAGTCTGAGTTCCTATTCAAGTCCTGGTCCAGCAAGACAGTCCGGCGCAACTCCACTCCGGTTCTGTCTGCAACTCCAGTTCGCTCAAGTCCTCTATAGTTTCAAGTCTGAATTCCAAGACTGTTCTTTTCATTTGTGCCAAACCGGCATAGTCTGAATTTCAAGACTGTTCTTTTCATTTGTGCCAAACTGACATAGTCCGATCTTGAGACTGTTTTATTTTGCACTTATCTGTTCATTTGATTATCCTTCAATAAAACAAGCTTACTTTCATCCCTGCTCGTTTGCTGTTTTCCTGGGAACCCGGGACAGGTCCCACCATCCTTTGCGGTTCATGATGTTGGGACATCAACACAATTCACATATTTTGGGTTCTATACACCACCACAATGGATTTGAAATGAAACAAACAGATGTGCTTTAACTGCAGACTTTCAGCTTTAATTTGAGTGTATTTATATCCAAATCAGGTGAACAGTGTAGGAATTACAATGGTTTCTATATGTGCCTCCCACTTTTTAAGGGACCAAAAGTAATGGGACAAACTAAACAATCCTAAATCAAACTTTCACTTTTTAATATTTTGTTGCAAATCCTTTGCAGTCAATTACAGCCTGAAGTCTGGAACGCATAGACATCACCAGACACTGGATGTCATCCCTGATGATGCTCTGCCAGGCCTCTACTGCAAATGTCTTCAGTTCCTGCTTGTTCTTGGGGCATTTTCCCTTCAGTTTTGTCTTCATCAAGTGAAATGCATGCTCAATCGGATTCAGGTTAGGTGATTGACTTGGCCATTGCATAACATTCCACTTTTTAGCCTTAAAAAAAATCTTTGGTTGCTTTTGCAGTTTGCTTCGGGTCATTGTCCATCATGCAGATGGACAATGACCCGAAGCGCCGTCCAATGAGTTTTGAAGCATTTGACTGAATATGAGGAGATGATAATGCCCGAATCACTTCAGAATTTATCCTGCTGTTTTTATCAGCAGTCACATCATCAATAAATACAAGGGAATCAGTTCCATTGGCAGCCATACATGCCCATCCCATGACACTACCACCACCATGCTTCACTGATGAGGTGGTATGTTTTGGATCATGAGCAGTTCCTTTCCTTCTCCATACTCTTCTCTTCCCATCACTCTGGTACAAGTTGATCTTTGTCTCATCTGTCCATAGGACGTTGTTCCAGAACTGTAGTGGCTTTTTTAGATGTTGTTTGGCAAACCCTAATATGGTCTTCCTGTTTTTGTGGCTCACCAATGGTTTACATCTTGTGGTGAACCCTCTATATTCACTCTTGTGAAGTCTTCTCTTGTTGTTGACTTTGACACATACACCTACCTCTTGGAGAGTGTTCTTGATTTGGCAAACTGCTGTGAAGAGATTTTTCTTTACCTGGGAAAAAATTCTTCTGTCATGCACCACAGTTGTTTTCCGTGGTCCTCCGGGTCTTTTGGTGTTGCTGAGCTGTCCAGTGCGTTCTTTCTTTTTAAGAATGTTCCAAACAGTTGATTTAGCTACACCTAATGTTTTTGCTATCTCTCTGATGGGTTTCTTTTGATTTTTCAGCCTAATGATAGCTTGCTTCACTGATAGTGACAGCTCTTTGGATCTCATATTGAGAGTCGACAGTAACAGATTAAAAATGCAAATGTCACACCTAGAATCAACTCAAGACCTTTTACCTGCTTAATTGATGATGAAGTAACGAGGGAATAGCCCACACCTGTCCATAAAATAGCTTTTGAGTCGATTGTCCCATTACTTTTGGTCTCTTCAAAAGTGGGAGGCACATATAGAAACCGTTGTAATTCCTACACCGTTCACCTGATTTGGACGTAAATACCCTCAATTAAAGCACATCTTGTTTGTTTCATTTCAAATCCATTGTGGTGGTGTATAGAGCCCAAAATATGAGAATTGTGACCATGTCCCAATATTTATGGACCTGACTGTATATACTCACTGTATGTCACCAATTCCTTCCTACATCCCTGGCAGACTGTACTACAGAGTGTCGTTGTGCAGGAAGGACTTCCTTGCGCATTGGCCCTCTGTTATTCACTATCAGTCCCTATGTGACATCACATATAATGGCGTCACATGGTGGAGGGGTACTGTGGCTTGTGTCCTGGGCTTTGGGGCCTGGTGGTGGCCCTGGCTGACATTCTGGGAAGAATGAAGGGAATTGGGGTATTGAGAGAACATGGGAAGAAAGTCCAAGGCCTAAGGGAGATAGGAGAAATGCATTATAACTTCAGAATACACACCATCAATGGACAACATTTGGATAACATATAGCACTGTGAGAATACATAAATTCACAAAGCAGTGTTAGTTGCAGAAATGAGGGTTCTTTTAGTATAGAAAGAAAGCATATTTAAGTTTGTGTTAATTATGTAACATAATGGAAAACTGGTGAAGAGGCAAGGGAGGAACTATAGGGGATGAAATGGGCGCGAATGCTGTGGGGCCCGATGGCTTAGGGGGCCTACCAGCCTATCTATCAACCTACTGCACCTGTCTTTACCATATGTCCAACTGACTGCTACTTAAGCAGTGCTGTAGAATCTGTCTTTACAGCACAAAAATAGAGCAGTGGCAAATGCAGGATTTTGAAAGGGGGTTTCCAAAATGTGTAATACATGTGGAGTATTGAAATAAGAGAATGGGTGTTATCCATTTTCCCATTTATTAATAACCATAATAAGACAAATGCTATAAATATTAATAACTAATCTCAATAATCATTGGGAATAATACAATTTGCAGCCTATTCCGCTATTTTCGTCACGTCGAATATCTACGGAACCTGTGACATATCAGGTGTTCTAATAAGGCATTATTTATTCCCTTCAACCTTCAAACTCTCATCCTATACCACATCAACCATAGGCAGGAAATCCCAGCTATTATGCAATAAAGCATCACAGCTAAGGACCTCTGGGAGCTACCAACACTGTCCTCATTTATGACCGGGTCCTGAACAACCCAAGTATCACACAACCTATTGATATCCACAATCAATAGCCCACAATTCTATGATAGTCGCTAACAGATCAGTCATCAAACTCCCCTATATGTGTATCTCAGCATCCATTCACTCTCTCATTCAGTACAGGGAAAACAAACAAAGCAAGGATAAAAACACATTTACTACATAGGATCAACTTGACATCAGGCATACAATACATATAATAATACATTATAGTGAGAGGCAAGGTGATATACAATACATATCAAATGACCAAGATGCTCAGAAGTGAGGTATTAGTTTACTTCCCAGTAATGTGTTACCCTATTATAAATCTAATTACCTCATTCCCAATTCTCAATTTGTGTGTGTATTCACAACAAGAAAGAAAACCTTTGTGTGTGTGTGTGTGTGATGTGTGTGTATGCAGAAAGATAGAAAAATGTATGTGGTGAGTCTATGTGTGTGATAAGTGTTCCTCTCTGTGTATGCATGTGTATGTGTATATATATATATATATAATATACACACACACACACACACACACACACACACACACACACACGTGTGTGTGTGATTATGTGTAAGTGGAAACATGGAGATTATTCAGAAGGCCATGATGAAAGGTATCTACATGTGGAATCAGGTTATACAAAGGCTCAAAGTAAACCATGTGTATAGACACCAAGGTGAGACAAAAGGGGATATACAGATGTAAATTAGGCAAAAGTCCCACATGGTTTAAAGCATTCAGATCTCCATGTTTACAGAGAGAGAGAAAGTAATATCAGGACAGTTAGACATTTGAAACATAGGACCTGATTCACACTTAAGAAAGCTCTAAAAATAAGAACTTAAAGTTACGCCTGGGCAATATCATGTTGTTTTTGGGGGGAGTCAAGTTAATAGCATTCTTTGCATGCAGGAATACATCTTCGAATAGCTTGCTGCACATAGATACTGACCAGCTTTAGTATTACACTGTTATTTAGACATGGTCTGGAAATTATCACCTCTCAACACTAGTGCTGTTTGCAACAGATGAAATATGACTCCCCTGCAATCACCATGCCCAGGAGTGACTTTAAGTTCCTGGGCTAAACCATGTTGATTGCAGGGGGAGTCATATTTCATCTGTTGCAAACAGTACTAGTGTTGAGAGGTGATATTTCCCAGCCCAAGTCTAAATAACAGTGTAATAGTAAAGCTGGTCAGTATCTGTTTTCAGTAAGCTATTCACAGATGTATTCCTGCATGCAAAGAATACAATTAAATTGACTCCCCCTGAAAACAACATGGTTTTGCTCAGGAGTAACTTTAGGTTCTTATTTTTAGAACTTTCTTAAGTGTGAATCAGGTCCATAATGCTTAAGACTAAACAGTTTGGTAAATGAATGCTATAAATATTGTAGGTATAAGTAGCAGGATAACTATAGAATGTTGGTATATGACAAAGTGAATAATAGGAAAGCAGCTTGTTACATGGCAATGTGAAATATCTAGATTGTATTGCATGGTATGGAATGGTTACCTGAAAGATGAGATTACTGTCCTGGAGTTTCCTGGAGTGTGTGTGTGTAGTTCAAGCAGAGAGTCAGTCAGAGAGAGTGAGTTCTAGCTTGTGCATCTGTTTAAATAGGGTCTTTTGTTCCCAGAATCCATTGCATCATTACTGATGACATCACAGAAAACTGGACAAAAGACATGAGATGATACCTGGCAATAAAGCCAGCTGAGATACCATCTAGAGTCCCACCTATAGTGACTCTTGTGTAGAGACCCTTTCACAGGTATATTAGCATATCTCCCAACATTTTGGAGCCCGAAACCGTGACAAATAAACTCTGCCCCGTTCAAGCTCCCACTGTAAGCATGTGTGTTAGGGAATTAGACTGTAATGTGGTAGAGGTTGAAGTACTGTTTAAAATTGTAAAGAGCTAATCAATATAATGTTAAAAAAAAACATTATGTAAAATGATAATACGATCGTACTATCAAAATATCTAAGACGTCCATTAACGTTCTTTGTGAAAGCAGGAAGTTTATCATGTAGATTTAAAAATAATAAAAATAAAATAAATCTACATTAATTGCATTGTTATTGTCTGTAACAAGTCCTGTTTTTGATATTTTTAAGTAATTTATAGTTTACTTCTTTTACACATTAAAATAGTAATTTTATATTGCAGGAACAGATCTAATAGCAATAGCAGTATACAATGCATTAGTGGAACACATTACACAATGGACCAGAGCTTATGTCAGTGCATAAGCACTGTTGAATATGTTGCGACACATTTACCATCCTTACCTGCAGCACAGGCCAGGACCATCATCCTCCATTAAACTTCCCATGTGTGATATGTGTAGTTTCTTGTGACACTCACCTTCTTACCCCACTTAACTATGCTATACATATATAAATATATCTATATAAAACTAAGAGGCAGACACCGAGTTTTGAGGGAACTAAATAATTTAATTTTTATTATTGATTTATTTGATTAATTGATTAACTATCAATGACTTGTAAAGGTCGTAATAATGATAACTTTAAAATTTTGGTAGTGGCCAAAGAAAGCAGGTAACTTGTAAACAATAACAATAACATCATGGTATAATAATCTTTACATAAACATATTAATAACTAATGGCAAGCGAAAAACCAGCAACCAATTGCACACTTACAAAAACCCTACGGCCTGAC
Source organism: Limnodynastes dumerilii (assembly GCA_011038615.1). Lineage (NCBI taxonomy): Eukaryota > Metazoa > Chordata > Amphibia > Anura > Limnodynastidae > Limnodynastes > Limnodynastes dumerilii. The sequence continues at coordinate 156,836 of WWET01003681.1, read as the reverse complement.
ACTTCTTTTTAGTGTAACGAGACCGCCCACATGTGCGCATCTCCATTCTCGGGTAACACCACGTCCAAACAACAATAACACAAGTCAAAGGTATCCAACATCCATGTAGCACCTTAACAAACCTGAAAATAGAAAAACCAATGCAAAATGCAACAGAGAATATATAATAAAATTCCTGCTTTCCGCCATGGTCATCTACCTATCCTAGGTAAGATCTAACCAACAAGGGAGAATGGGTGGGTGAAAAATCCAAGAAGAAGGAGCACAAGGCTTTATGGAAACCAGGATCTCCTCCCATTCACACCCAACGAATGACAACAGGAGTGGTGAGTGTCACCATTTCAAAACCACCCACACACCCAGGGAGTTTAATTTGCTTAAAGTTAAATAGGATTAACTCTCTGCTGTTCGACAGTCTACCCCACATGGCCGCTAGGCCACACCCTTTTGCAACACCCGCGAAGTAACGTCCCTTTTTCTTAATTTTACTTTTTTTGCACATTTTAACTTTTTTTTCAATTTTCAATCTGGGGGGTTTCTGGGTAACCAGAAACCCCCCTGGGTGCGCCACTGTAGAGGGTCATGGTTGATGGACAATCAACATTGTAAACTGTGTGGAGTAGCTTTAGAAAAATACATACTATATTGATATTTATTACAGAAGGATATATATATATGTATATATATATATAATCTTATTGATGGCTTTATAGATTAGCAGAAGGATTTTGTATTTGAATTTGTAAAATACAAGTATCCAAAACAAAACAGATGTTTTTTAGAAGACCAGTTTGCAAGAAAAATCATTCTAGCTGCTCCATGTACATACAGACTGTAGGCAGTAATTTTATAATGTGGGAGTCCAATAAGGATAGCATCAATGCAGGAGATGATTAGTGCATGATATATTTGAATTCTGGAAATGTTTTAGATGTATGTAAAAAGAGTTAGAAACAGATTATACTGTATGTGGAGAACAAAAGACAGTTCAATGTCAAAGGTAACACACTTGACAAGTTTTATGAGTAGGGATTATTTCAGTGTCAAAAAAATAGGTGGATAAGTTCTGCTTTAGAAGAATTAATTTTGAGCTGACTACATGACCATAATGAAATTGCAGAAAGACATTCAGTTACACAGGCCAACACGGTTGGTGAGAGATAGGAGTTTATACATAGTAACATAGAAACATAGTTAACATAGTTGATGAGGTTGAAAAACACACCATTACATCAAGTTCAACCTGTGATACCTATCTTATAATTGAAATTGATGCATATGAAGCAACCTCTAATCTGTTGCAATCTGAAAAAATCCCTGCTGATTTAAGATGACAGTCTTAGCACTGTATAAATATACACTCTCTTCCCTTGCATCTATGCCCCTTTTATATATGCTAATACTTTATTGGCCCCTGCAGCTGCTGCTTGACATTGAGCACTATTGCTAAATCTATTATTCACGAGTACTCCCAATCCTTCTCCATTAAAGATTCCCCTAAACTTAGCCCATTTAATTTTTAGATTGCATGCTTGTTTTTGATCCCTAAATGCAAAATCTTACATTTATCTATGTTAAACCTCATTTTCTATTTGGCAGCTCAATCCTCCAGTTTATTCAAGTCCCTCTATAGAGAAGCTACATCTTGCTCTGATTCTATTACCTGACATAGTTTATATTTATCTACAAAAATTGAAACTTTGCTCTCTAAACTATTACCAAGGTCATTAATAAATATATTACATAGGAGTGGACCCAGCACGGAATCTTAAGGTACACCACTTAAAACTTTTGAACAATTAGAAAATGTTTCATTTATCACAACTTTCTGTTCTCTATTCTTCAACCAGTTTTTGACCGTTCCACTGGCTGCTAGAGAAAGCAGTCTCACCCAACTCTGCCAATTCTGAACCGCCTTCCACAGTCTCTTTATCCAATCTGGTGCATCTGCTGGGATTGCTCAGCTCAGAACTGGTCTGCCTCTTCCTTCCTCTGCTACCCCCTCTAACTGTTACACAGCTGACTAACTGTGCATCCTCCTCTGTCTCTGCTTGACCCGGCTTAGCTAATGCATCAACAGTAAGCTGTAGATTCTGCTCAAGATTGCCTTTCTATCTACAACAATTGCTCCAAGTGTGCATACATGTGACAAGACATGCATTGAGTGAGTTCTTCAATCCTGATCCCACTCATCTTATTATGTCTAATTTATTTATTTATTGCAGGTTTTTATTTAGCGCTATCAGATTACATAGCGCTTTACATAGAATATTTAACATTCAAACTAAATCCCTGCCCCATTGGAGCTACATTCTAAATTCCCTAAAATAGACAGGGCTAATTTATCTAGCAGCCGGAAAGTGGAGCACCACAAACTCCACAAAGACACAACTTAACCCCTTTTAACTTACAGTGTACTTGAAACTACTAACCTTAGCTAGCCCGGTCCTGGTTTAAAAATAATTCCTGATTTACACTCCTTCCTGGGTATGCACTTAAAAAAACTACACTTGAAATAAAAATGCAGTTTCAATCGGAAGCTCAATGCAATTGCTTACCAGCTCCTGTTGAAATAGCTCTCACTAGCAGCTGTATCAAAAAGTGCAATCAACCACAGCCACTATCTCTAACAGAAAAAAAATCTTGTCCTTAAAGAACAATGTAAAATTGTTGGTGGATTTTGCGTAGCAGGGCTCAGTAGGTAGTTAAATGTACAAAATAGGTATTTGAGTAGAAATGAGATATTGGACCGGATCCAGATTTAAGAGCGTCAGATGATTTACGCACGCAAGGTGCGTTTATCACCTGACTGAACTGGAGGGCACATGCACCCTCCAGATGTTACGCTAGGATTACTATAGTAATTCTAGCGTTTAAACAATCGGACGGAACTTTGTTCAGTCTGAGCCCATTTGCGTGGGGGGAATCGCTAAAGCGGGCGGGGGGAAGCATGTAAAGTGTACAGTGTGGGAGGGAGCTCCCACACTGTAGCGGATCAGTAGTCGTACGGACCGCTGATCCGCCCGTCGCATTTAAGGCAGGCTTATGGCAGCGTAAGCTGCCATAAAGCCCGCACGACAGAGGGGAGTGACAGGGGGTGTGCACTCCCCTCTGTCTCGCAAAACTTCAGACCCCCGCGCGCACGGAAAGCGCGCGGGAGTCTGGATCCAGTCCATTGATATTATGATTGCTTAGCATTGTCCAGAGCATTTTGATAAGTGTGATAAGTGTTGGATTAAGTTAAAAAGTCATGGGGAGATTGAGATATGCGCCAACTATGTTCTGCTTTGCATAAGAGTTTTGTGTGTTGTTAGTCTGAAACACAGATACAAAAAGACACCCCAGCACTCTTGCAATTAACCAGCACAAACCATAACATTCTATCTTTAAAATAAAAGTCAGAGAATTTGTTACATGCATTTGAAAATATATGATAATCCACCAGCCACTTATAAGGCTTCTCTGTTTTGGTGGTCCTAACTCTAAAATTGTCAGAGTCCCAATTTTAGGTCATATATCATGTATTTTTAAATTGAGAGCCAGAGGTCCCCAGGTCTCCAAAACAGATACTTTGACCAAAACAAAGAAGCCTTGTAAGTTGTTGTTGACTGGTTTTAAAGCTTGTCTGGGATAACAGCCTCTGCCGGGGGTGCACTCTCAATTTAAAAATACATGATATATGACCCCAAGTTGGAACTCTGACAGTTTTAGTGATAGGACCACCAAAACAGAGAAGCCTTGTAAGTGGCTGGTGGTTTACCAGCCCAGAGGCCCCCACAAACCTTAATCCGGCCCTGATGTCACATGTTAAGATTTATAATTGTTGATATTATTGTAAATTGTATATTGTATGTATGATACAAATGTATAATTCCACTTACTCACCACCCGCTGCATGTTGCCCTTCTTCTGAGCCTTTCTGCCCAGGTGGCCATCTCCAAGCTCCATCACCAGGGGAGAGGGGGTAGAGAACCTAGCTTGGGGGGAGGCAGAGCCAGAAGATGGGGAATGGGAATGAAAAGGGTATTGGGAAAAGGATTGGGAAGGAGAGCCGGCCTGGTGGAAAGGGGACATGGTCATGGGGGAGGCCAGGCAGGGTCAGGGCATGGGAAGTGGGAAGGGGAGCTGGCCTGGTGGCAGGCTGGGCCAGGGGATTGGAAAGAGGGAATGCTGATGAGCGAGGAGGTGGGGAGCTAGTAGAGAATCTAGAGATCCCTCCTCCTCGTCATTCCCCTCTGCGGTGGTAGTGTCAGTGGTGGTGATGTTGTCGCCCTATGCAAATAAAAATAATACAACATTGAACACAATTGTGCAACCCTAATTTGTAAAAAAAAAAAAGGGATGTAAACATATGTTAAATAAAATTATATATATATATATATATATATACATACATATGCATACATATACTGTCAATGATAGAAATCACCACAGAAAGGTCTGCACTCCATTATTAGCAAAAAATTTCAGATAAGTTTTAATGAAAAAATAGCATACATATAAATGCAAAAGCTGCACAAGATTAAAAACAAGTGGAATTTATAGCCAGGGACAAATAACATGCATGGAGATCTATTTGAGATCCAGTATAACTACACTACAAGTTTTCAGAAAGTACCAATATTCTGTTCCGTTCACAACTTCATTTATTTACTGTTTTTTATAGTTCCACTATTCATTGTTGTAAATTATTTTTTACTCAGTGCGCCCAACCCAACAACTTATTCTTAATATTTATGCTCTATTATATATATACGATGTGGTACGTATTTAATTGTTTGTGGTAGGCTGCAATTGGGAGTGTATTCTGCGCCAAGGGTGTTGTGTCATATACAGTTGGGAAAAAAGTATTTTGGCAGCCACCGATTGTGCAAGTTGTCTCACTTAAAAAGACGAGAGAGGTCTGTCATTTCCATCATAGGTGCACTTCAACTGTGAGAGACAGAATCTGCAAAAAAAAAGTCAGGAAATCACATTGTTTGACTTTTAAACAATTTATTTGTATATTCTTGCAGAAAATAAATATTTGTACAATCAAAAATGTAACTTAATACTTTGTACTGTAATCTCGGTTGGCAATTACAGAGGTCAAACGTTTCCTGTAGTTCTTGACCAGGTTTGCACACACTGTAGCAGGTATTTTGGCCCACTCTTCCATGCAGATCTTCTCTATATATGTCATGTTTTGGAGCTGTCGCCGAGCAACACGGACTTTCAAATCCCTCCACAGATTTTCTATTGGGTTGAGGTCTGGAGACTGGCTAGGCCGCTTCAGGACCTTGAAATGCTTCTTATGGAGCCACTCCTTAGTTGCCCGGGCTGTGTGTTTGGGTTCATGCTGGAAGACCCAGTCACTGCCCATCATTAATGCTCTTACTGAGGGAAGGAGGTTTTTGCTCAAAATGTCACGATACATGACCCCATTCATCCTCTCCTTTATACGGATCAGTCGTCCTGTCCTCTTTGCTGAAAATCAGCCCCAAAGCATGATGATTCCACCCCCATGCTTCACAGTGGGTGTGGTGTTGTTGGGATGCCACTCATCATTCTTCTCCCTCCAAACACAGCGAGTGGAGTTTATACCAAAATTCTATTTTGGTCTCATCTGACCACATGACATTCTCCCAATCCTCCTCTGGATCATCCAGATGGTCACTGGCAAACTTTAGATGGGCCTGGAAATGTGCTGGCTTAAGCAGGGGAACCTTTAGGGCACTGCAGGATTTCAATCCATGACGACGAAGTGTGTTACTAATGGTAACCTTTTTGACTGTGGTCCCAGCTTTCTTGAGGTCATTGACCAGGTCTCCCCATGTAGTTCTGGGCTGAACCCTCACCATTCTCAAGATCATTGATGCCCCACAAGGTGAGATCTTGCATGGAGCCCCAGGTCGAGTGATCTTGTATTTCTTCCATTTTTATTTATAATTGTGCCAACAATTGATCTCTTCTCACCAAGCTTCTTGCCTATTGTCGAGTAGCTCATCCCAGCCTTGTACAGGTCTACAATTTTGTCCCTGGTATCCTTAGATAGCTCTCTGGTCTTGGCCTTGGTGAAGAGGTTGCAATCTGACTGTTTAAGGGTGTGGACAGGTGTCTTTTATACAGATAACCAGTTCAAGCAGGTGCCATTAATTCAAGTAACGAGTGGAGTATAGAAGAGTTTCTAAAAGAAGAAGTAACAGGTCTGTGAGAGCCAGAATTATTGCTGGTTGGTAGGTGTCCAAATATTTATTTTCCACAAGAATATACAAGTAAATTGTTTAAAAATCATACAATGTGATTTACTGATTTTTTTGCGCAGATTCTGTCTCTCACAGTTGAAGTGTGTCTATGATGGAAATTACAGACCTCTCTCATCTTTTTATGTGGGGAACTTGCACAATCGGTGTCTATCCAAATACTTTTTGCCCAACTATACATATATGATCCAAAAACAGTCAATGAAGAAATATTAAGAAGATAGTGATAATGGTATGCTCAGCACCCGGCATGTATGGTGGTTCAAAGGTTCCGACAGCTGTTTCGGCATATAGCTGAAAGATAGCACCCTTCTAAATAGATCAGTCCCGGCTCATGCACTAAATAGACACAAAAAGACACATATAAATAGGCATGGCTTAATTACTTACTAAATGCAGGTGTGCCATGCTGGGATCTGAATGCATTCCATAGAAGTGGAAGTGACGCCAGTTGAAATCCGCTCAGAGTCTTGGCATCTCCCGGCAACATGCAGTGCATTATACTGCCATAGTAACGCGCTATGCCCAGACAAGTCCAGACGTGCATACTTGGCAAATAGAAGTGCCGCTCCCCTAGTCAGGAAATACCTACTGTGGTGATTTCTATAATTGACAGCATTTATATATTGTTCTTGCTGGCCTTGCGCCCACTTTTTGACATTATCAGTAGGTGCGTCCCTTATGTCAGATAGACAGACAGACAGATAGATTTAAGAGAATTATCTGAAGATAAAAGTATAATAACTTTCCCCGTGGATAAAGGTGGGGGAGTTGTAGTACAAAATTTGAATGATTATATAGAAGAAATTTCTCATCAATTGCAAGACAAACATATTTACAGTACCTTACAAGGAGACCCTATGTAAAAAAGTACAAATCTGAACTTTATTTGGTCCTACAGGAACAGGATTTCACCTCAGGTCATAAAAGCTATATTTAACAAAACACCAATTGTTTTGTATACAATTCCAAAAATCCATAAAAATCCACTACATCCACCAGGGAGGCCGATTATTTAGGTTCGAAGCTCTTTATTTTATCCTGTGGCTGTGTTTTTAAAATATTTTATACAACCTTGAAGGACTTTTTGAAGGACACTAATGATCTTTTGAAGAAATTAAAGAACTTACCTCCATTACCAGATTCTTTATTACTTTGCACGATGGACTTTGCAATCTGTATACCAGATTAGAGACTGGAAGCGGTTAAGGAGCTAATAGAATACAATGAGTTCTACATGGGACTGCATATACGCAATTTACGTAACAAAATGATACGCAGATTACGTAAAATAGTTACTACGCATACGTAGTAGCTACTATCGGTATTTTAAGACCGTTTGTGCAACACGTACAGTGTTGTGAATCCAGGCCTTTGTCCCCTTTTCGTACCAAGTGGACCAGTTTTTCCTTAGTTTGTGCCTTTGCTACACTGATAACCTTTTTAGCCTCCTTCTGCTTTGCAAAATACTCCTCCCTGTCATCATTATTTTAAGTTTGCTTATAATTACGAAAGGCCATCTTTTTTGCTTTCTCTATAGTTGCTACCTCTTTTGTAAACCACATTGGCTTTCTTTTCCTAACCTTTCTTATACAAAGGTCTGTTGCTGTAATAATGCATTTTTTAAATTTCCCCACTGCTCCTGTACTCCTTTCATGTGCCTCCACTCTGCCAAAGAATCACTTACACATTTCCCCATTTCCCAAAAATCTACCTTCCTAAAGTCTAGCACCCTTGCCTTTGTGCAGCTTGTGTCTCTCTCAGTCATTATACTAAACCATACTGCTTGATGGTCACTAGATTCTCACCCACACTTACTTCTGATATTCTGGGCCGTATTCACAGATCCATTTTAACGGCGTATGCGTAGTAACTTTTTCCACGCAAATTATGTAGTATTAATGCACGTAAGTACTTTAGGCACGGACTTGTGAATCGCACCTACGACATATGTACAGAGGGGCGTGGTTTTAATCCGGACATTAGAAGTTATGTGAAAGTGGGTGGGGAGAAGCATTTAAATGGGTATTTGAGGACGTGGTTAGATAAATACGCATGTACATAAGTAACATACGCACGTAAGTACACACTTAGGGTTAAGGGTGTCTAACCTGGTATAGCCAAGTCCCAGTCATGATTTTTTGCACTATGATTCCATGATTCCCACAATATCCAGATTATCCCTTGCCATTATTAATTTGGTTAATTGATTTTGTTTCCTAAGCTCCTAGTATTTGCACACATTGCTCTGAAAGGTTGCATTATGAATCTCCTATTGTTAAGTTTATTATTATTATTGCTAGATATGTTTATATTACTTTTTATATTTTCTTTTCCATTAGTTGCTGAGGCTATATTATCTGTCATCATTGACTGGCCACACAACACTTCTTGGTTGGGGGAGCAGCTATTTTTATTATTTGTATCACTGCCCCCCTCTCCTAGTTTAAATGGTTTTTAATAAAGCCATACTTTTTATACAAGTTTCTGTTTTGCCAGATGACATGGCTATGTTTTATGAACCCAAATCCTTCCTCATGACACCACTTCATAAGTCACAGATTGAAATCATGAATGTGCATCATTATACCTTCTTCACATCTGTGTACTGGCAGAAAATAAAAGTAACAGTATTTACCATCTGCTTAAGAGCAATTCCCAATTTTCTAAATTCATCTTTAACAGCCACAACTCCAGCATTGGCCAAGTCATTTGTCCCAAGGTGGATAATGACATCAACCTCCCTCTCCTTGCTCACTGTCTTTAAAAGATTTTAAATGTGCTTTTTATCCCATTGAGCTGTAGCTTCAAGCAAGCACTTCACCTGATTCCTAATTTCAGAACCTTTTTCCAGCTGGATACCCCTAACAATAGGGATACCCCTAACAATAGAATCCCCCACAAGAAGTGCAGTCCTTCTCAGAGATTCCCTTTTCTCGCCATCAGGTGCCCTTAACAACTCATGCTCTACATTACCTGTTGTATTACCCTCCAGCCCTCCAAGTGCTGCATATGAGTTTTGCAAGGGCACAGCCTGTGCAATGTGTCCTTGCGCAACTGGAACCTTCTTACCAGCATTCTTCACCATAGTCCACCCAGTATGCTTCCTGAGAACTCTCTGAGGCAATGGTGGCATCAAAGATACAGACATCCTGCATATCTCATCATGCATTCTAGCTATCTCAGCAAAAAAGACATCTTCTGACAGATTGGACAACACCTGAGTTTTAAAATGTAAAAACAAAAGCATCACAACCACTACAATGCACAAAACCAGACATACTAGAAGGTTTAATCAAATTAAAATCAGAAAACTATACTAGATCAAAAATTAACACAAATCATTTAAATAGGTCCAAATCCAGCTCAATCAAAAATGCTTTCCAAACCAGGCTATGAAAACCAGACAGGTTATACCTTTGCAGGATTAAACTATACCCCCTTTAAATAGCACACAATTAACTAATCTATTACCACAGCCCAAGCAAATAGCACAGCTGACTAATTATCTAACAAATAAAATAAAAAAAAAACTTTTAAACCTTACCCAGAAAGATTATACCAAACAACACAAACAATAAAAAATATTATGGAACAATCTTAACCTAAAGCACAGAAATAAAAAACACTAAATTATTGTAAGGTAAATACAAAATAAAAACAATACTTTACAATTACACAGCTGATTTGTTAAACTAGACCCACTCAGATGAGGTTACCTGTGAAAATATGGTAAATTGTGATGAAAACTTCAGTTATGCTTGGCTCCAGGCCTTTAACCTGTAGCCAAGCATTTTTAAAAGCCAAACATCCACTTGTAAGTCTTAAATACAGGATTATCGATCATGTCTCAGTCCCGGGTTATTGCGAGAAAAGATTATTGCAATTAGAGTCAAAATGGATTTTTCGTTTGGACCTAGTTTCCCCTTTGGGACTTAATGAGTGTTAACCTTTGCATTTTTTTTTTATATATAATGTGATCTTTTGTAGATTATTTATTGTTATATTACATTTTTTTCTGGTGTTTAAATAGTATGGGGCCGGATCCAGAACTACGTCTGTCTTCCATAGACGGACGTAGTTCAATAAACAGTAGCTACTGCGCATGCGTAGTAGCTATTGTACGTAATCTGCGTATCGTTTCGATACTTAGATTGCTTATATGCGGTCTTTTAGACCGCATATACGCAATCTACGCATCGAAACGATACATCGAAATATACAGTCAGGTCCATAAATATTGGCATATCAACACAATTCTCATATTTTGGGTTCTATACACCACCACAATGGATTTGAAATGAAACAAACAGATGTGCTTTAACTGCAGACTTTCAGCTTTAATTAGAGTGTATTTACATCCAAATCAGGTGAACAGTGTAGGAATTACAACGGTTTCTATATGTGCCTCCCACTTTTTAAGGGACCAAAAGTAATGGGACAAACTAAACAATCCTAAATCAAACTTTCACTTTTTAATATTTTGTTGCAAATCCTTTGCCGTCAATTACAGCCTGAAGTCTGGGACGCATAGACATCACCAGACGCTGGGTTTCATCCCTGGTGATGCTCTGCCAGGCCTCTACTGCAAATGTCTTCAGTTCCTGCTTGTTCTTGGGGCATTTTCCCTTCAGTTTTGTCTTCATCAAGTGAAATGCATACTCAATCGGATTCAGGTCAGGTGATTGACTTGACCATTGCATAACATTCCACTTTTTAGCCTTAAAAAACTCTTTGGTTGCTTTTGCAGTACGCCCAATGAGTTTTGAAGCATTTGACTGAATATATTATTGCCCGAAACACTTCAGAATTCATCATGCTGCTTTTATCAGCAGTCACATCATCAATAAATACAAGGGAACCAGTTACATTGGCAGCCATACATGCCCACGCCATGACACTACCACAACCATACTTCACTGATGACGTGGTATGTTTTGGATCATGAGCAGTTCCTTTCCTTCTCCATACTCTTCTCTTCCCATCACTTTGGTACAAGTTGATCTTTGTCTCATCTGTCCATAGGATGTTGTTCCAGAACTGTAATGGCTTTTTTAGATGTTGTATGACAAACTGTAATCTTCCTGTTTTTGTGGCTCACCAATGGTTTACATCTTGTGGTGAACCCTCTATATTCACTCTTGTAAAGTCTTCTCTTGATTGTTGATTTTGACATATATACACCTACCTCCTGGAGAGTGTTCTTGATTTGGCTAACTGTTGTGAAGGGGTTTTTCTTCACCAGGTAAAAAATTCTTCTGTCATCCACCACAGTTGTTTTCCATTGTCTTCCGGGTCTTTTGGTGTTGCTGAGCTCTCCGGTGCGTTCTTTCTTTTTAAGAATGTTCCAAACAGTTGATTTGGCCTCATCTAATGTTTTTGCTTCACTGATAGTGACAGCTCTTTAAATCTCATATTGAGAGTCGACAGCAACAGATTCTAAATGCAAATGTCACACCTAGAATCAACTCCAGACCTTTTACCTGCTTAATTGATGATGAAATAACGAGGGAATAGCCCATACCTGTCCATGAAAT
>WWET01003681.1:122053-144366 GCA_011038615.1 Limnodynastes dumerilii | reverse complement strand
ATATATATATATATATATATATATATATATTACCAATAGTGGTTAGCACTCCAATACAAAATAAAGTATGCGCTCTGTAGTCTACTTAGCTACTTAGCCTTACAGCTAATATAGCAGAAATATACATATAAATAAAAAAATTAAATGACAAACACATCAAACACACACAATGGAGGGTTAGCATTGTTTCTGTGTGTTATATGTGTTAGCTTTAACAAGGTGAGTACAAAGTAAACTATACATTTTACAATGCTAATAAATACCCACATAAGTAAAGGGCAAAACATTCATAGTATTGAACTTACTACTTTTAAGGCTCCTTCTCAATTGGTGAAGTAGCTCAGGCTGCCATCAGCAAAGACCCGACCACCTGTGTTGTAGCTGGTCCACCCTCCATCTAGTGCTATTTTTTTTTATTTTGCCCCTTTCATAGGCCTGCTGAATTTGTGCTTTGCTATGCCTCTGCCCAGTCAGAAGGTCCATTTTCTGGACAGACAGCAGAGCATGGACATTGAAAAGTTTGTTGCCCTCACCATTTTCTCAAGGAACGACCCCCAAAGAACACCAACAAAATATGGAAATTGACACTGTGACCTGTTCATGCTGTTTATAATACAGAATGTCATTGGACATTCATTAATTCATCATGAACATATCAAAATGTATTACTCTAATAATTGCGATGATGATCTGCACTGTGAAATGCAATGGCATGTTAAAATGGTTCATGGGAACCATTTTAGGTAGATAAATTTAGCTATGCACATCCAGCATTTATCCCAATGTAAACATGGATCCACCAAATAAAAAATGCAACCACAACTTCTCGCAACAGGTGGTTATGAAGCTAATGGTGCTAGTCATGGCTACGCTCTATTACAGTGGTAGGGAGCTCAGTGGTCACAAGCCTGCTGCCACATGGGAAGGTATTACCAAGACCCTCCATACCTTCTCCCAGCAGCAGCATGGAGATATTGAGGAGCGCTTTATCTTAATGGTAAAAAAGAAGCAAGTATGTCTTACACTTGTGTGCTATCTTTTGCAAGATATTGCGTTTATAGTGTTGAAGCATTTTGAAGCAGTCAACCATGGTGTTGTGGGCCACCATTTTATATATTAGCTTCTTGATTGCTATTGGATAACAGGAATGCACCATTTTGGGTACTTAATGCATTTCTTCATTTCTGTTGTAATGTGCTATGTTAATAAAGCTTATTAAATTGCTGCCTGTCTGCTATTGTCCAGTTAGAAAGCATTGTCAAGTCTGTCAGCTTTGTACAAAGATCCAATCAAACTTTAGTGTTTTTTTTTCTGTGGAGGCGTTCCTAAATATCAACCAATGAACAATGACCAATTAATTTACGCATCCAATCAGGTGGTTCTTGTTAACTTTTCATAACGTTTGGAAAATGGCGAGGGCAGCCGATTTCACCATGACTGAGTTACGATGCCTGGTCCAGGTGATGGATCCTGGCCTAAGACATTCGAATGTCGCAAAGCAGCACACTTAATTGTGTGCGCGCAGGTTGATTTGGAGGTGCACTGGAGTGAGGAGGTGGATGGACCTACTTCAACAGCGCTGGTCCAATCTAAATAGGCGCCAGCCAGGCCTTCTGCAGCACTTTAGAGCAATAAATGAAAGTAATTGTATATTTAATGAATATTAAAATAAATAATTTTATATGTTTGTAAATTTACGCATTAATTTAGCAAGGTTTGAAGGTAATGATTATATAAGTCTATCATTTAGCATTGTGTAAAAGTGGTTTTGAAAATTTGTTAGCTAGAGTGACTTGCAGTAGTCATTTCAAATAGTGTAAAAACTGTTGTTTGACTTGTTCTGTTATTCCAAAGTAATGCTGCATATTAAGACAAATTGTACACAATACTGTGTGTGATGCTAAATTCACATATGTTGGGGAGAGAGAGGGGGGAGAGAGGAGGGGAGAGTGTGTGTTAATTGATTTAATAATGCTATTAATGTACATTTAAACAACACATGAAATGATGTATTAAAATCATAATGGATATAATTTCTCATTTCAAATGTATGTTATTGATGAAAAAATGTTGTAATCTAATGAACAATATTTAGGTTTTTTTTGTGTTTTACATAGGGAGGAGGATCCGTCGCAGGCGGAACCAGAGTCAAACAAGGCGACTTTCATCTCCTGCACCAAGTATTTTAACTTCAAAATGTCATTTTGTAAACATCATGCAAACTGACAAGTGATAAACAATACTATACTATACTAAACAATACTATATACATACATATATATAGACATACATATTTACACATACATACACACACGCTAGGTGTATAAATGTATACATATTTAAAATGGTTTTGTTAATATTGACATAAATGTGTAAAGATTATGTGTATTTTTGTCTGTCAGTGTTTTTTTAATCTATCTTTCCACAGGAATTGCCAACATACGGCACCACTTTGTGCTGCTATTCCAGGCCGCAGAGGCCAACCTGACAGCCCTTGAGAAGGCGTCTGCTGCTGCTGCTACTAGATCCACAGAACCTCCACCACCCTGCCCACCCCCACCACCAACAACTAATTAATCTTTTGCTTTTGGGGTAAAAATAAACTTTTGGATGTTGTTTCTAATAAAAAAAAGTGTATTTGCTTCATTAATTAGAATATATGACTTTAAACAACACACTACAACACATAAATAATATAAGTATATATTGTGTATTATTAATATATGACTATGTAGTTAAAATGAAACACAATACATTATGAAATCACATTATTACACTACATTTATAATTAGGACTTCATTAAGAAAATAACATTAGATAACATTAGACAACATTTTATAGGTAACAAATATAAATGTATGCAGCATGAAAGAAAAATGTATGTGAAAATTTTAAAATACATATATTACTTTTAAAATATTTTAGTTATTCAAAACTGTAAACAACACTAATAAAATGTAAATAAGGATTGAAAATAATACATTGCTAAAGTTTCTTATTCATTTTGTCACATTAACATATATCTATATAAAAGCCATTCTGCTCCTCACTGTTATATGCATGCACATTAGTGTTCATACGCATGCCCAACAGTGAGGACCAGAATACACAAAAAAACATTAATATTATACTCTCTCCTCTCCCCCTTCCCCCCCGAGTCCCCCTTTACTTGCCTTTAGCAGCATCAGGAAGCTTCCTGTATCAGGACCTTCCTAAGGGCTTGCCGCCCTTGGATGTGGCAGAAACTTCATGAATTCAGAGGTAAGGTGCAGAATATGTAGATGGAGGCAGCGGGTAACTCTTCAGCTGCTGCCATTTCCCCATTTTGCACCTTACCTCTAAATTCAGAAAGTTCCTTCCACATCCAAGATGTCATTGGTGGGTCCTTAAGAAGTAGCCCTGCCGCCATCTTGGATGTGGCTGGAGTAACATGATGGAGGATACTGGGGGCTTGAGAGACATGATTCGGAATACTGGGGGTTGGAGAGACATGATGGGGGATATTTTTTCCTATCATATTGATGGGCATTTGACTAGTACATATATATTTTAAACCTTAAAAAACAATGGTGCAGTTACACATAAAGGTTTAAGGTAGACACAGAAAAACTAAAGGGAAACTAAACTGAAAGTTAATCATTTTTTTAATTGGTAAACTTGAAATATAAAGACATGCTAGTTACACAATGTCTGTGTTTCTTTACTTTTCTATGAATCGCATGGAGCACACGTAAAAAGATTCATGAGTGTGGGGCATGGTTAGATGAAAACGTTGGTTACTCTGAATCACACATGCAGATATTTGTGATGTGTATTTTTACAAAAGTACGTAAATTCAATCCTAAGTGTGAATCAGGGCCATTGTAACAGAGCCTGCAGTACCACTATCTATTTGTCACATACTATAGTGGAACTAATGTGTGTGGCTTAATAAAATGTTTCTCTATTAGTAATAGCGCTCCTACCTTTCTGTTTTTTAATTAACCTACCAGTATGTTTTTGGGGTGTGTTTTGGGTGTTTAGGTGTTTTGTCTTTAAAATGGTTTGTAATATGTTGTTATATTTTGTTGTATTGCTTTGACACATGGTTATGATTATTGTTTAATTTATATGAATGTAACCTCTACCATTAACCCTTTTGAATTTCTTAGAAATTTTAAATCTTTTTAACAGTTACCAAACCTTTTATGCAATCATTCTAAACTAAATAAGGATTACCTATTGAATTGAAAACTTATATTTTGTATGTATTTTTTACTTATTAGACACTTAACAGAAAAAAACACAGACAACTTTTAAAAGTCAAGACTTTCAATTTTGCACTTTTTTTTTTTAATTAATGATAATTATAAATAAAAACAAAATCAGTGACAGTATTCTTTTCAAATCACTATTATATAAGCAAGTACATTAGGAGTATAGGATGGAGTTGCTGCATATCTTCAACAAAGGAAGAGAAACATACATTAGTACATAGCTAAGAACAAGGTGCAAGTGAAAACATTTGTATTTTAAATGAAACATTTGAGCATACACTAGACTTAAAATCTATAAATGGCAAAAGGATTAGAAAAGACAATATATGAATCCTAAGAAGTGAAATGGGTGGATTGATCAGTGAAAGAAAAATCAGGTATTAAATACTTTTTTTCTTCAGTATTTACTAGAGTAACAAATGGTAGGAATAATACATAAAAATGTAAATGCAAATGTACCATTATTTAATATTTGGCTGACAATGAAAGAAGGCGATTGAATAAAAATTAAATAAATAAAGCTTCCTTTCCAGATGACACTCAAGAGTTCTTATGGAGCTAAACTGGATCTAGACTGGTATTCTTAATTTTTTAGATTCAATTCCATCAGGCAAAGTACAAAGGGATTTGCGAATATCAGATGTTGTGCGATTATTTAAAATGGGAGTGAGATCACAACCGAGGAATTATAGACCAGTAAACTGACATCAATAGTGGGGAAGGTATATTAGGGATTGTATTAAGGATTACTTGGTGTGCAATAAGACTATAAATGGAAATCAGCATGGAGTTGTGAGGGATAGGTCATGCCAAACTAATCTAATTAAATTAGTGTAAACTTAGATCATGGTAGTACTATAGATGTGGTATACTTAGATTTTGCAAAAGCCTTTGATACAGTGCCACACAATAGATTGGTCCTCAAAATAAGGGAACTGGGTCTAGAAAGCTAAATTTTTACTTGGTTCAAAAACTGATAGGAGAACAGAGAGTAGTTATAAATGGAAAATTTTCTAATTCGTCAAAAAATTTAACGGTATACCTCAAGGTTCTGTATTGGGACCACTTCTTTTTAATATATTTATTAATGACCTTAATGATGGTTAAAAGAGCAAAGTTTCCATTTTTGCACATGACACTAAACCATGTAAGGTAATAAAATTAGAGCAAGATGTAGTTTCTCTACAGAGGTACTTGAATAAACTAGTGATTTGGGTGGCCAAATAGAAGATGAGGTTTAACATACATAAATGTAAGGTTATGTATGTAGGGATCAAAAGCAACATGTAATCGATAAATTAAATTGGATTAATTTAGGTGAATCTTTAATAGAGAATGATTTGGGAGTTCTTATAGAAAATAGACTTAGCAACAGTGCTCAAAGTGAAGCACCAGTTGCAAGGGCCAATAAAGACAGTTTAATTTTCCATTATATAAATTGTTGGTAAGGTCTTATCTTGAATAAAGTGTTCAGCTCTGGGCACCAATCCATTAAAAAAAAAGACATTTTGAGGCTAGAAAGGGTTCAGAGAAGGGTGATAAAATTGAGATATGAGGGAAGGCTAGCCAGTTCAGACATGTTTACTTTAGAAAAGAGGTGTCTAAGAGGAGATAGGATTACTATATACAAGTGCATAAAGGGTCAATACATAGAACTTTTCTTGGAACCTTTTACCCCAAGGACTATACACAAGACATGCAGTCAGTAAGGGCAGTCAATATATGGAATTCACTGTCAGGGTTTGTGATGTCAGATTCAAATATGTTTAAGAAACGGTAAGACAATTTTTTAGCGAAAAAGGGTATCCATGGTTACCAGGACCATTAATTAAAATGAAAGACAATAGTGGATCCATGGAGAAATAAGACAGCCATGTTGGTTCACAAGGGATTTTTCCAGATTGTAACAGATTGGAGGTTCCTTCATCTGCATCAATTGCAATTAGAAGATAGGGATCACATGAGATCCATAATCGGTTAAACTTGGTGGCCTGTTTAGCCACATAAGGTGGCTAAACTTTATAGTAAAGCAAGAGAGATTAGAAGAGATGTCCTTTCTGATTTAGACTGAACAAGATTATGCAGAAAAAATTAAGAGAGGGAGGTCTAAAGGACGGTGCAGAAGAAAATGGTTGATTTGCCATTCTTTGGAATGTGAGCTTCACATGGGATGGGGTAGTAGGAGAAGGAGTTGAAGTGGAGCAAGAGGAGGGTGTGGAGGATCTTCCCCTGCTGCTTGGTGTTCCAGGGAGAGGGGAGGAGAGGCATCACAGGTTGCCTGCTGAATTTGAACACTTGCAAAACAAATGTGAAAGAAGATGATTAGGTTTTGTTGTAAAAAAAAAAAGGTTTTAAACCTAAAAGAAAACATTAAGATCCAAAAAACCCACATATTTAAACATTTTACTACATATACTTGCTTCTAAGTCTGCATATGTGGATTTGCCAATGAAGTTGGTCCATGAGGTCTGGCTGGTGGTGGTAAGTCACTCCAGCATGACTGATGATTAATGTGGTTTGTACTCTCAGGTACTAAGAGCGAATTCTATGATTATTGTGGTGTTCAGGGCCAAGTAAATCGATAAAGCAAATTAATAATTCTCAGTTCATTACAACTAAATCTTCTCTATCTGCATTGTAATATGTATTTCTATTGACATTTCACAGAGGAAGTCTGAGGAGGTTGATTATGCCCCACAAACAAAATGCGTAGGAAACTGTCACTTTACACAGAACTTTTGTTGTGATTTTATTGTGATACTTGCAGCTTGCATAGAAGGGTTCCCGGCAATTGTGATCTTCTAAGATTTCCGGAGAAGGTAAATCACTACCATCTTCTAAGGACTTCATTGAAGGAACGGACCGATGCCACTTAACTACAGATAAGCTGTCTAATAATTATAATTATATTATATGCTATCTAATCATTGCTGTTTGGTAGGTAGACATTTTTATCTATTTTCAGTAAATTATATTTGTTTTTAAGATTACACTATGTTGCGATTTTGTATCATTTTATCTACTGGTGTTGAATATTGAGAAGGCTGTGATCTCACTGTTAGGACCAAGGGTCCTCTTGTACACTGATTACATTTTTTATTAAAAAATTTTTTTCTATAGACTCTATTTAATTATTTTTTTTAGATATATTCTATTTATATAAGTTCCTGACTTTCTAATTCATGCTAAAGGTGTTTGGCACTTTAGTCACATTCTGCTACTACATTATATTTTTATTTGGTTTTTCCTCATTTTTTTTCCACATCAATCAAATCAAATACCACAATTTATAACTGATAATCTGAGGATATCTGTGGAGGATTACAAATATCCCACTATTGCCTTTATATCAATTTCTTAAAGTAATTTAACTAATTAGGGCCCAGATTTACTAAGCTGCAGGTTTGGAAAAGTGGAGATGTTGCTTATAGCAACCAATCAGATTTTAGCTCTCACTTCTCTATTACATAGTAGAGAATGTCAGCTAGAATCTGATTGGTTGCTATGGGCAACATCACCACTTTTCCAAACCCGCAGATTAGTAAATATGGCCCCAGGTTTAGAAACAGACATACTACCTCTTGAAGATAACGTTCAGTGGTTAAACATTACCTATGTGCTTTTAACTCGCCCTTTGCTGTAATATATGTGTGTTTGCAAATCAACGACTGCATTGGCTAGCAAGAATTCTCATCAATAGTGGTATGATCTGGCGTCACCTCCTAAGATTGGTCCTTTTTTATCTATATATCAGTTATGAAGTTTGAAATAGCTAACCATTTTTGGTTTATGTATGCAGAGTATTGCTAATAAATCTTGTAGTAGTGTTTGCAGTCTATTGGTCAAAATGATTTTAGGAATGAGTGCACGATATAGGCCTAAATATGGTAGAGACTTTATGCAGGGTAAAGTTTAGAAGTTAGGACTTAAGTATGCATTGTACAGGTCAAATAGAGTTAAAGAAAATTATATTTGACTGTGTTGTTTTTTGCATAAGCTAAATGGTAATGACACTTTTGCAGTTGTAAGTATCCAGTGGTGCACCCAGATTGAAAAAAAAAAATATTGAAAAATGAGCAATAAATGCAAACATTAAAAAGGGGCGTGGCTTTGTGGGTACCACAAAAGGGGTGTGGCTTAGCAGCCATGTGATCTGGACTGACATGGAGGAAGATGGTCTTTGTCTGTGCTGCATTAGGAAAGCAGGTGGGAATGGTGAATGGGTCACTACAAATACAACAGTGCTTATGCACCGACACAGGCTCTGTACATTGTGTAATGTGCTGGTGCTCTACTAATGCATTGTATACTGCTATTACCATTAGATCTGTTCCTTCAATATAAAACTACTATTTTACTGTGTGAAAGAAGTAACTTATAAATCACCTATAAAAAAATATCAGAACAGGACTTGTTACAGCCAATAACCAAAGCAATTCCTTAATGTAGAAATTTTATTATTTTCACATCTACATTATAAACGTCCTGCTTTCACAGAAAACATTAATGGACGTCTTAAGTCTTGGCAGTCAGAGAGTACGACCATATTATCAGTATTGTCATTTGTTTTATTATTTAACAGTGCATCATATTAAGTAGCTCTTCACAATTTTACATACATCAACCTCTGCTACATTACAGTCTTAATTCCCTAACAAACACACACACACACACACACACACACACATACACACGCTAGGGGTAATTTTTGCCTAGTGCAGTATGACATTTTGGGCAGGTCAGAAGAAGAGCTTGGGCAGGACGCGGCGGAGCTTATTTGGCGCGTTTTCGGGCTCCAAAACGTTTGCAGCTATGATAATATACCTCACATGTATTACACGCGTTGGAAACCCCCCTTTCAAAATCCTGGGTTTGCCACTGGTATCATATGGCATGCATGCACAGAGACAGTGTGTACTGTGAATTTATGTAAACCACTAAAGGAAGGTTAAATTAATTGCCAAATAATTTTCATAAAGTCAATAATAATCTTTTACAGGGTATGCTACGTATGCTAGGGTGTTATTGCCTGTCAAAATGTTTTAACATATCTGTAGCACATGGCTTACCACACTGTGAAGTGGATCACAAGCAGCTCATTGACTTCATGCCTCCACTCACACATGCCCATAGAATGCCCTTCAGCATGCAAACTGATACGCCACGATTTATGCTGTGGCTTGGTTAGGTACCATATAGACATGTTTCAGGTCCGAGAGTACACAATAATAAATCATGAAAAAATACATTATACCAGCTGATGTAGGCTCAGGATCAGGCCCATTTGACCATAAAAAATAAACAGTGTCGCACAGGTCAATGTATAACAATGTGGGTGCTACTAAAGGTTTATAATATTCGTGAGCAAAAAAAAAATCATCTCTGGTAAATCCAGGATAAAATGCTGAACCTTTTTAGTGCACAAACCACAAGCTCAGTGATGATTAAATTTAAATTTTATTCCATATTTGAAAACAATATCAAATGACAATATCAAAATATTATTGACGTTCGTTGGTGCAGCGTATTTACGCTATTGCACTCCCATAGGCACTCCCCTCGCTCGTATAGGCACTCCCCTCGCTCGTACGTAATTTACTCGATTTATGTTTGCCAAACCCTACATTAACTTTTCCAACCATACCCACATACGTGGTCGATGGATTGATGTACGTAACGGCCTAACCCGGCCTATATTGTGCGATTTACTTGCCTCTCTTACTATATACCTTGTAGAAACTCTTGATTCACATGAGACCCTTGTTTGACCTATGTTTATATTTATGTCTCCTCATTTCTAAGGCTTATGCATATTCTGATTTATGTACTTAACTTTTTGATTTTACCTTTACATGTTTGTGATTAAACTTGACAGATTAAAGAAGCGCCTTTGCTTATCACTTTACATATTCATCTTTGCCTCCCTCTGCCTACAAAGGGTATTTCCGGGTGTCGTATTGATGACCCCTCGTTCGTATTTACGTATAGACATAAGTTACGTACGATCAGAGTTATGTTGCTTTACATCTGCCGCGCGCATGCACAGTACATACAAATTGGCGATTTTACAAAACGTAGCTCAGAATCTGGCTAAGCAAAGTAATTCTTATATAGAACCTCTCATAGATTTTTGCTACCAGCAAATCACTCCTATTTTTTGGAAGAGTAGTAGAAGTAGCTATATTGAGTGAGAGGGCAGAGTGAGGGTGAGTTAATCGTATATTGTATACACTATTTTCAAAATTTCATTAGCAGCATAAATACATTATAACATTAAATGTCCACAGAGAAACACCAAAAATGCAATTTTTATGCTTGGCCAGTCTAAAGTTCAATTGAGTTTCTTCACAGATGTCCAGAAACGCATGCGGTAATCCTCTTAAGACGCAGCCCCTATACTATCTATTAGGCAATACACAAATTATCCAAAGAATAGGAAAAAAAAGGAAAAATCTTTAAGGGTGCACAACCCAATCAATTTATAATAACCCCAACCACATGTTAGTCAAAATTTAAAAAAACAACTTTTTATTTCATTGATTTTACAACCATATAAATATAAAGAGAAGAAACACCTTCCAGCGAAAATATGTATATATTGCACCATCCTATTAAAGTGCTTAGAAGATCAGAGTCTCAGTGCCAATCATCTAATAAATAACATTTGAAAGTAAACACAGACACATTAAAATTCATATGATAAACACATGCTGATCACACAAAGTAACAAAGTAGCTAAGTAGTAGTAGTAGCTAAGTTTTGCTTCAAAACTGGCACTATCGCATTAAAATGAGCTTTGTAAATAGACCCCTTAATGATATAAGTAAGAAGGGGCATGCCAGGCCAAGTTAAGAAGGAAGTTAAGAAAAGTGGGTGGGGAGAGGCATTTAAATGGAGCAGTCAGGGTTCTGTTCACAAAGTACGTACACATTTTTGCTATTTAGGAAGAGACATGCACATGGAAAGAAAGGGCTGTATATTACCTTCTTAAGTCAGCTAAGAACAACGAAAAGGAAGTTGTGTGAAGGGAGTTCCCTCGCAACGTGCGTATAATTGCAAATCCTTCTTAACTGTGAATCAACTGTGCCCAAAATCTTTATAAAATAGCTAACTATAACTTTCTAAGTAGAAAATATGTAAAAAGAAAAACAATCATACTAATAATATAGCATATCAGAATCCAATCTAAAGCTGACTACACACTAGAGCGATTATTAGCCCAAACATACAATTATTGTGGAATGGGCCAAATATCGTTCTAGTGTGTGGGAAATATTTATTTTAAAATGCAGATAAAACTCTCCAAAATTGCTAAGGTCCGAGTATCTCATCAATCACAATCCTAATCGTACCCTAGCTGTGATTATTGAAAGGTGCCTAGTGTTCTTCAGCGCTGTGCCCTCTCTCCCCTAAAATAACTGCTGGATAGACATTTAGCACAGAGGGAGAGAGGGCAGAGCGCTGCAGAACCCCACACACTAACAGGCTGCAGCGCTGGGTCTTCTCTCTCTCTGTCTGGGTATACAGCACTGTATACCCAGGCAGAGGGAGAGAGGGCACAGTGCAGCAGCATGTCAGTGTGAGAGGTTTTGAACGGCACTGCAGAACCTCTCACACTATAGTTTTTCTCCATTCATATTTTTTTTGCAGCCAACCAATAAACTGGTTGCATGGGTCTCCTGTCAAGATTGACACAACTTGACTCAGCCAATCAGAGAGAAACTGTAGCCAGTCATTACGCTAGCTGCGGGCTCTCCTGCAGAGATTATATCTCCCAGTCTCTGCTGTGTGTTTGGTGCCGATTTCGGGACCATTCCCTTGGGGAAAATCATCCTGTTTATCAGCATTTACACTGGGATTGATAATCTCTTGAGTGTGTGCCAAGTTTAAGAAATTACATCAGAGTATCTATTTAATAAGACATTGGGCTGGATCCAGACCTAGTTAAGTGCTTGAACTTAGTTACTCCTGGGCTAAACCATGTTGATTTCAGGGAGAGTCAAGTTAATAGTATTCTTTGCATGCAGGGATTTATCTTTGAATTGCTTACTGCACACAGATACTGACCAGCGTTACTATTACACTGTTATTTAGACTTGGGATAGGAAACATCACCTCTCATCTCTAATACTGTTTGCAACAGATGAAATATGACTCCCCTGCAATCAACATGGTTTAGCCCAGGAGTAACTAAGTTCAAGCACTTAAATAGGTCTGGATCCAGCCCATTGCTTGTTTGTTTATTTATTGTATATTTTAGCTGTGGCTTAAGGAACAAGCCACTTAACTTTTTATAATTATCCTAATGGCAAATCTGTATCTGATACAGATTCATTTTTAAATAATTTAAAATACGTTATTATTTTAATCAGTTCTTTAAATTAGTATTTGATGTAATCGGACACATACTGTAACGGCTTACATTGAGAAGTTTTTATCAGGAGTATTACATATTTTCCTTTCCTGTCTATTTTCCTTTCAGTATCTAATCACTGAAAGTTGATAATTATTTTTGCTGATAACACTATATAACTGGATACCAAGAGTAAGCAATGACATGTCATTAGGACATTTACAGGTTATTACTTATCAGGTCAGCTATGCAATATAAAAATGAACTGCAGCACAACTGACAAACATGACTTACATGATTACTGTATTAGTCTAGAGCACTACAATCCACTAAAGAACATGATATGACTTAGTTTTCTATATAAATATTCATCCTTTTGTTTGTAATCTGTAGTGATTTTACAACTTAACCTTTGGACATATTATTTAGATACCTACTGAGTGATAAGATTCCATAAACACTGACATGTAACTGTTAGAAATTGACTGATTATAGACTAAAGGCTATTTTGTTATCATATTTTATTATATTTTGACATCAGTCCTGAATGCAACTGGAGAGAGAGAGAGAGAGAGAGAGAGAGAGAGAGAGAGAGATGCACCAACACAGCTTTTTAGGATCTCATTCAATAAAATCAATGTTTGAAGTAAAATAACAAATAAAGTGTTTCTCAAATCTCATTGCTTATTTATTTCTATGGAAAAGCTTAAAATGTTCTAATTAGTGGCTCTTGATGTCATGCTATATTAAATAATATTATTTCCTAGTGACTCCTTTATATCCCTTACTCTCCAAAAGATTAATTTAAAAGTATACATAATACAATAGTTACTTTCATTTCAGGCTATACAGTAAACAACTATTTAATGCTAAGTCACACAATTAAAAAGTTAGAGGGTAGGAAAAACAAAAATCAACACAATACACCAATCCTTCATATAAATGACAACATAAAGATTCTGGATAATGTGCAGAAAAACAAGACTAAGTGACCAGTGCTATAATTAAGCTGCCAAACACTAAATTGCCGATAGGTAGCTACTGCTCATGCGTAGTAACTAATTTACGTAAGCTATATATCTTTAAAGACCGCATATACGCAATCTACGTAATGAAACGATACGTAGATTACGCAAATTAGTTACTACGCATGCGTACTAGCTACCTATTTACGGCTGTATGTGGAAGACAGATGTAGTTGAGAATCCGGACCACTGTAACTAGAAAATTGTACACACATATTACATGAACCACCTCTAAGAATGCTCTTATGTACAAGCACTATATCCAAGAAATATAGTAGGTAGTAGCATATAACCATCAATATATATGAAAATGTCAGGTAATCTCAACTCATATTGTTATAGATATTACATATGGGGTCCCAATGTAAATAAATGGATCAGTGTTATTTTACTTTGAACTGGGCATAGCAACAAACTAAATATAGTCCAATCCTGGCTATTGATATAACTCAGTCACAATATCGCAATCTCAATCCACATAGACACTTGTAGCGATAATAGATTTGAAATGCAAATGTTCCAAATGTTCAAGTGTCCCTCAAGTACTTATAGGGTAATATAATATGGCATCTATAAACCAACAATATACAAAAACTAGCTGCTAGAAAACCCAAGTAAGGGATCTATGACTTACCCTCTCCTTCGGTACTGTTAGTTCATCCCAAGCTAGCCTGCAGAAAGGTGTTCACTAAGAGTTCTTTATCTCCCGGTCCTTACACTTTCCAGGGGGCTAAGATCATGGTTTTCAAATATTCCGGCAGAGTTTAAGCTGTAGTATAGCTTGGTAGAGTCTCTGTATTAGTCTTCACGCGAGCTCCATTACTAAGACTCTCTCCAGTCAGATGCTGTACACCTCTGTGTCCCACTGCATATAGGTTGATAGGATTAGAGATGAGAGTTATTTCCTTGGTGCAGTATGAAACTTTGACTGAGTGGCAATGTTTAAAACACAAATCTATTTCTACCTATTTCTACCTTCCAGGGGGTCTTTCTCAAGGCATATGTATTATTATAAGGGATCTGGAAATCATAAATAAGCAGGGTGGCTGTTCCGGTTCCCTCTATTTGCCTAATAGAAAGCCATAAGGATTAAAGTTAAAAAGTAATAAAGATAAAATATTAAATACAGTATTCCAATGTTTAAAAACACATTTGATTTAAAAAAATATTTTCATAAAAATTTTAAAAAGTAAATGTGTAAAAGGATACCCAATACATTTGTTTTTGTAAAAACCATTTTAGTTAAAAAATCAGAATTCATGCCCAGGGGAGAATGAAAAACTAATTTGATTTCTGTTTTTGCCATGTAATATTTTCCTCTTACTTTTTCTTTTACTACCATTTTCTTTACAGAGTCAGGGGAACACTTGTAGAATACTTTAAAATGGGATGCTAGCAAATGATTTGTTACTACTTTCTTAATATTTCACATGTTCTTCTCCCATCTGGTTTTCAAAGGATGGGCCATACACCACAGTGATCATACAATTATTGGGTGATCAGGCCAATTATTGCTCTGGTGTGTGGTCAGGGTAAATTTTTCAGACACCCAATAATCATACCAGAAATGCTCTGGAACGATTATTTGATCTTTTGTCATGTTTGATTTATATTGTGTAGTATATGGACATGTACAACTATCATGTCCTCTCTCCCTCTATGTGGATCTACTGACACAGAGCTGTAGAACCTCTGCAACTATTTTTTTCATACATTTATTTATTTTTTGCTGCCAGCCAATAGGCTAGCTGCATGGGTCTCCTATCGAGATTATCGGTCCCAGTAGGAGAAGTGTATGGTGCTGATGTCAGGACCTTTCCATAGGAGAAAATTGTCCCGTTTATCAGCAAAATTCTGCTGGGATCAATAATTTTACTAGTGTATGGCCAGCTTTAGAAGAATTTATGCTTCAACAAAAGACACCTCACATAATAGATAGAATTCATAATACACTTTCTACTGATAATTAAAAGTAGGTCACAGTCAATAATCTCAGGTGAAATGTATGGTGGGATGCCGAATGCAACAATTGCAGTAGTCCCATAACAATTGGCAAATGGGACTACATCAAGAAATCCAAATAATATGATGACCAGTCGTTGACCTGCTATGTAGCTTCTAACTACTG
Source organism: Limnodynastes dumerilii (assembly GCA_011038615.1). Taxonomy (NCBI): domain Eukaryota; kingdom Metazoa; phylum Chordata; class Amphibia; order Anura; family Limnodynastidae; genus Limnodynastes; species Limnodynastes dumerilii. Next base: position 128,604 of record WWET01003681.1, on the reverse strand, counting down.
CATTCTGTCTATGTTTTCCAATGCACATTAATATGTAAAATAGTCAATTTGGGAGCCACTGCGCATGCTCTGCTTCAGCAGCTCCTCCTAACAGCCCTTGTGCGACACAGATGTGCCTTGTGAGCCTTGAGGGAGCTAAGAAATGTTAGTAAGCATATGCTTCTTGTGCCATACTAGTCACATTAACACATTAAATGGAGTGCATCAGGAAGATTGTGCAAAGCATAGCATGACAGTAGGGCTCCTAGGCTACTGTAATGGGTCTCTGAGGACAGAATGGCTCCCTAGTGCCCCCTCAGGGTCGATTATGGCACCCCTACATCACGTGACCTTCATGATGGGACAAGTCAATGGTGGATTGCCATTTTGAATTTCCCCTCTGACCCCTCCCCCCAAATTTTTTTGCACTTGGACCACTCCCATTGACCACTGCAATGGGCTCTTTCAGCCCAAGCCTATGCGGTCCTTAATCCGACCCTGCAGTCAATCTATCCATGTAAACTGTGAATGTAAATGTTAAAGTGTTGTCCATTATCTCCTTTTCTTTGTATATATATTAACTATATCTCCATGTGTTCTAAGTGTAGAGGAGGCTGATTTACTGGCACTGATGAGGATGAAGCATAACAATTAGGTGGTAAATCAATTAGGATCCACAATTAGTTCTCCTTTAGATTTAGGGTTTACCTATTCTATCGATGATTAACATTACCCTTTAATGGTTAAAGATGTGTGTGAGTCATTAAAGTCATAATTAAATTTGAAACATGATTTAAAACTATATATATATATACCAGGGAGAACAAACAAAAGGTAACCAAAGCTAGGACTGAGCAAGGTAAGTGGTCAAGCAATGATCAAAACACTAGGCAAAAGCACTAGGCACACAAGAAAATAGCAGGTCACAGATCTGGCAAGGCAGAGCTATAACCGGCACAGAATGATGATGGAACCAGGTTTAAATAGAGACTGCTAGACCCTGATAGGCTAAGCAGTCTCTGGCCCTTTAATTGCTGACAGTCTGCCTGGACGGGGAAAATCATACAGACATTGATGGGAGGTGGAGCATGCACCCGCCCGGAGACGCGGCGGCGCACGTGTCTTTGTTTACTTGCCACTTGCGACGTGTACGGGAGAACAGCAGCTGCTTGTTCCGGAACAAGGGGCTCCCTGCACCGGACCGCCAGCGGGTGAGTAATGGCCGCGGTCTGGCGGCATCTAACACTTATGCAAATGATTTACGTAAGTCCCCTGTACTACTTAGTTCCAGATCTGGCCCAAACTCTGGAATAATAATAATTTTTATTATTAAAGTTTATTTATAGTGCCACAAGGTATCCACAGCGCTGTAACACAGAAAATAGAAGTGGCATCATGCTTTTTTATATATCAGCTATAGCTATTTTGGAGCATACTGGGAGTATGAGTTTTACAACACCTGGGGCCAGATTTACTGTGAAATCCTGTTCTCACTTTACAGCATATATTAGTGTAAATACGTGGCGTAAATCTGTATTATACTATACTGCTCAAAAAAATAAAGGGAACACTTAAACAAAACAATGTAACTACAAGTCAATCACACTTCTGTGTAATAAAACTGTCCACTTAGGAAGCAACACTGATTGACAATCAATTTCACATGCTGTAAAAGAATTAATAAATAAAAAAGACAAAATACTAATGCACTGTACAATGCATCTGAAAATAGTGAAATGATGGCAATCTGGTCAGATGGTATTATAGTTAGTTATCTAGCCTTAGAATGAAAAGGAGCATTTCAGGTCAGTACTAGGAAGGGGGACCTCCTGGGAATATCTAGGTACTGTATGTGTCTTTGTCTATCCTCTTCCCAACCCAGGTTACATTTTCGTCCCACTGTCCATTACCACTTGGGCCCATACTCATTATATTCACTATATTTATTCCAACTTAATTATTTTAATTAACAAATTTTAATTATTTTAATTAATGTATCGAGTCCCCGTGACTTTCTCTTTCCCCTCCTACGGCTCTATTTATTACATTTATTAACACCACTTTTTCTCACCCTCGTCCTCGCTGGGACATTTTCAATTTCTTTTTAACCTAAATGTAATTACCATTTTCTCAGTGTCCATCCTCTACATCCATTTTAATTTGAATTTGAATTTTATTTTATTTCCATTAATGCCTAAGTGGTTGGACTTAACTTCGTCTCTCCCCGATAAGGATAATTGGCCTTTTTATGATGATTTTTTATCTATGGCTTTTCACACATAGCATACATCATTAATTTATTAATTTTAGATTTTACCCCAGACAGGGCACATAGCTCACCGGCATGGTCCAATTATTCATACTAAGGTCTTCAACGAAAGTTTTTATATCTAATCACCCATCAATATCTTTGTTTGTATTTGTATTGACTTAACTTCCTCAATAAGGACAATTAACATTTTTATCTATGGCTTTATAAACATTGTACATGTCACTAATTTATTTATTTTAGATTTTACCCCAGGTAGGGCACATAGCTTACCAGCATGGTCCGATTAGGGTTAATTTTCTATTTATGATGTTTTAGTTATTAATGCTTCATACTAAGGCTTTTAACATTTATATATATTCTATTCCATTTTCCATGCACTTTGATTTTATGTATAGCATTTAATATGGTTGTGTATTATTCATGTGCAAGATTATGTGTTATTTAATTTGTACCACAAAAGATTTTTAAGCTTATTTGTATTAATTATAATTATTTTCACATGCAATTTTGTGACCAAATATGTATCTATGTCTGATAGACTTGTTATCGAGGCCACTTGTATCAATTAAGTAGCCTTTTACCCTAAATATAATTTATTTTCCAGTATCTCAGTATCTATTTATCACATCCTAGTTTCAGTATTTCACTTATGTTTTTTAAGTTTATAAATATCAATATAATGGTTTATATATTGTGTAATTTATAGCATATGAATGCCCTTACTATAAGCACCTTACTATTGCCGATACACCAATTATATTTCTCTTTATTATGCACTTTACACATTCAACACAAACACCTCATATATTGCATTCACCACGCACAATAGCATTCAACTTCCCCACCACCGTGGCGCTGTTGCCATCACTTTGTATTCACTACCCGTTATCAAATTTTTATATGTCATTTCCAAAGTTGATAAAGCACCCTTGATCCTTGATCAATGGTTCACCACAACTATATATGCAAAATTGTAAAATTTTTATTTTTTGGAAGTGTCAGTTTTATATATACTTTTTTACCATCTGTGAATCTTCAACGACGCTCACGTGCGCGCGACATCCAATCAGGAAGAAGACCACAGATGAAAACAGGAAGCAGAGCCGTATGCCGCATGGACTTTGAAAAAGGACGCAGGGAGCGTCTGAAACGCGTCAGAAAGCGGCACAGGGGACCAACCACCAGTACCAGGACCACAGCAGCAGCCCAGCGATCTGCCTACCCGGGTGTGACATCTTTTTGCGGACGTTTGGTTTTCTGCCTACCTTATACCATCTCCCTGGTATGAACTTTTGGTTCCCAATTTATGTTGTTAGTGATGTTTTGGTATTAATAAATTGTTTTTCTATTATCTTCTTCCCCATCATTGTATCCCCGTGAGGGGAAGGAGGAGCCCTACATCACCACCTACATTTCATCCCATTTGGAATATTTTATGTTGTTTTATTTAAGTATTACTCTGACACTTCCACTGTGGGTTTCTAGCGCCTTGAGGTTACTCTTGTCAACTTTTATCTATTCATTTTTTAAGGGATTGGGACATCCCTGAAGGTTATACCTTGGCAGCTAAGAATACAGTGCGCAAACTACCCCCTATACAATTTTACCTATGATTTCAGTCTGTGAGGTGCATTTTGTTTGTATTTGAACTAACCTATGTAATGATAGCACGTCTCTTTTGGTCCTGTTTTGTTTATTATATATATATATATATATACAATGAATACAGATCCTTCTGAGGAAACGGTCAGTGGAGACCGTGAAACACGTTAAGGTGCCTTAGCATTCCTTTTTTTATCCACATCCTCACATAAGATTCACAGCCCGTGAGAAGCATGTAATGGTGCAGATTTGACTGATCCAAAAACGAGCTGAATACAGTTACCGCACCCGGAGGCTCTGGAGAAGCCGTGCGGCACTCACTACTCCCTAGAAGCGGGACGGACTCCTGTAATTACAACAGAAAGCCCGTGAGTAGTCCTATAAACCTTTACACCTCTTCTATACAAGGACTATTTTTTATTCACCATTGTGTCTATCATTGTACACATACTCACCTGGTCTGAGTTTGGGCTCACATATACTGTTACAACGCTGAACAGCCCAGGATTTTTGTCATCTAGCACCTGCTATTATTACCATCTGCACTTATGCTGAACGGACCGTTGTTTTAAATATACCATTATATTGGACATATTCCTTTCCACCTCCTAAGGGACCATCGGAATTTTCCCTTACATCATATGCACTTTTGCAGAGAATAATAGGAAGCAGTTGGTCCCTATACCTTCCTGTCAAATCTTTTTTTGAGGATTCGTTTTTTATAATTGATCAACACAAATGAACATTTTAAACAGTGCACTGTTTCAACTGGCGCGTATACCATCTTCTAACTAGAGTTTCTTTATATGAAACCCTACAGATCCATCTCAAGTTGATACTTTTTATTTTTTATTAATTAGAAATATTCTCAGCTATTTCCAAGCTATTTTATTAAGCTAGTTAGCTGTATTTGAATGCTATACTCTATATTCATTGTCTATTATATTTATTTTATTACATTTATACCTAAAATATGATGTGTTTCTAACTATTCTTGTCCATTTAAGCGCTGACTGATATCTTTTCTATTATCCTACTTTTTGTATTGAGGCTTGGAGACAGAAAGCCTCATCAGTTTCTAGCGCTCAGGACACACTCAGGAGTTTAATACTCAAATTGGTTGGTGGACATCTCTCCTTATAATATTATATATAATAATAATTATAATGTCTGCACGAGGTTGTTTTCTTTTCTCTGTTTGAAGGACAAGAGGACTGAAGGGGGATTGCCTATATGATGATGTTAAAAAGAGAAGGATTATGTGAGTAACTTCTTGAAACCCAGATATTTATCGATGTAAGGGAGTGATGCACAAGGTCGTTTTCCTTTTTCTTTATTTCATTTGGAGGGAGGAACGTCTACAAGATAATTTGAGAGATCATTTATATATGTTGTCAATACAAGAGGAAATATTGTGAGTAGGTTTTTGGCGTTTGAATACTTACCTGAAATTTACAGTCGCACAGAATCATTTTCTCTTTCTTCTTTTCATACTTTGACCAGCTACCAAAAAAATCTCTGGTAAAGAAAAAAGAGGAAGGAAAGAATAAGAATAGAATTTGAAAGGATTCTTGGTTTGAACAGTCAATAGGTGGAGAACGTTGGTCTGTTATTCATACTACTTATATCATAGAAAGGAGGAGATTCAAAGAATCACAATAACATGTAATCAATATATAACAATGAATCCATATATACAAATTGAATATTAATATCAGAATAGATTAAAATATCTTTGTATTTATAAGTCATTTGTGTATCCCACGTTATCTTACATATGATAATATAAATAAGCAATTATTCACAAACAAACATTTATTGATGATTCTCTATATACTCAAACAAACAATATATAACATGTACTTTTCTAATTAAATATTAACATAAAAAACAAACAAAAATAAAGAAAAACATTTTAATAACACATATGAACAAATTATTTCAAATATAATTTGTCATCATATTGGGCCAGATCCAGACCTAGTTAAGTGCTTGAAATTAGTTACTCCTGGGCTATACCATGTTGATTGCAGGGGAGTCATATTTCATCTTTTCAAACAGTATTAGCGTTGAGAGGTGATGTTTCCTATCCCAAGTCTAAATAACAGTGTGATAGTAAAGCTGGTCAGTATCTGTGTGCAGTAAGCAGTTGAAAGATATATCCCTGCATGCAAAGAATACAATTAACTTGACTCCCCCTGAAATCAACATGGTTTAGCCCAGGAGTAACTAAGTTCAAGCACAGAACTAGGTCTGGATCCAACCCATTGTCATCATATACAATCCACAAATATGAAGTGTGTGTAAAAATAAGCAAATAGTACAAAATGTACTAATAAATGGAATATTGGAGCTGCTATTCGCACTCTAGGGAAGAGGGTGCCATCAAACCCTCTGACAATAAATACACATTTTCTAGGAGGGTTGGTGTGAAGACGCTGGGGAATAAATGAAATTGTAAAATATAAAATAACAGATCTTTCCTGAGTTGTACACACTAGAGCAGACTATATAAACTAGATAAAGGGACCCATTCAGAATAGGTCTAATTAATCTGAAACCATTTACTAAGGATGCTTTGGCCAAAAGCGTCCATAATCCCAGGACTTTGGCAGTGATTATGCCATCACCATATTCACTAAAGCCAAAGTCCCGGGCCTTTAACCTTTTTCAGAAGAACAGTTTTTAAAATCCCCCT
>WWET01003681.1:97321-117640 GCA_011038615.1 Limnodynastes dumerilii | reverse complement strand
AGGGAAGGGACCATAGATATTGTCCTTTCATATGTTATATAACAATAGCAATACATGAGAATATATATATGACAATTGTCATATGAGAGTGGGATACTAGACAATATATGGTAGCATGTAGCAACCAATTTCAATCTTGTGAGCTGAGGTGGTCTAATTTGACTAGAAATGGCTGAAAATAAATGTCATTCATATTAATAATGGTTTTGGAGCAAAAACACACAAAAAATTACTTGATTTTAGCATTATTTAGTAATTTAAAATGAAATAAAGATCCAAAACAAAAACAAAAACATGATGAAGGTTTACAACCAATACCAAAACAACAGGGTCAGCGGTCATCTTTATTAGTTACTGATAAGAAAAAGTTTGCTTTAAAAGAGTTATTCATCAAATGATATATTACCAGCTGTGGTACTCAGCATTGCCCAGAATAAAATTTAGAAATTATTAAGTTATGAATGACACATTACAACTGCAGCTATGACCTGCACAAGACAAGTGACATTCTGAGCTGCACTTAATAGGGGTAATAGGGGTATATTTATTATATACTATATACTATATATCGATTTTGCCAAAAAAGACCAAAGTCCCGGGACTTTGCTGGCGATTATGCCATCGTATTCACTAAAGGCAAAGTCCCGGGACTTTTTCCTTTAGCAAAATCGACCATGAAAAAATCGCTGCACAGCAATCGTCCAGATATTTGCCATTACAAAAATACAATTCACCGTATTCACTAAAGGCGATTTGACTAAAAATGAAAATGAGAATCAAAACAGTGTGGCCACCTGTGGTAATTTTACAGAGTAGAGGGCAATCTTATGCATTGTAAATGTTTATTTTAAGCACACATGTATGTTAATGTATTTATGTATGTTTTTTGTACACTGAATTTTTTTGGGGCACCGGATATAGCACAGCATGTTTAGAAGGCTTAACATTCTGATGCTGATATTACTACAAGGCTCAGCAATGCTGAGCCTTGTAGTTCTATCAGTGCTGCTATGTTAAGCATTCCAAACATGCTGCGCTTGTGTTTTTTTTTTTCTTGCACATAAAGGGAAAATCGATGCATATTGACAGGGATTTAAAAGTGCGTTTAAAAAGCGTTGGTTAGTGACATCAATCGCTTTAAAATCGCTTTAAAAAATCGACCTTTGTAAATATACCCCTAGGAGAGAGACCTGATCAGCTGTTCATCGGCTATTCTGGGACTGGAGCTGCGGCAATGCTCATGAAAACCCTGCTCTGCCATACATGTTAAAGCTGGTAAGTATCTTTTGAACAAGGAGGTCTTTTCACTATTCATTGTGCAGGGCTCATTGACTGCTACACATTGTGGGGTAGATCCAGAACTACGTACGCTAGTGTATTTACGCTAGCCACTAGCGTAAAAGTGCCCATACTTACTGCGCATGCACATGGCATGTGTTACACCATGTAACTCAGAGTGTAAGGGCCAGTCACGTATCATCATCGTAACTACTTATGAAGGGGCGTGCCAGTCATACGACAACTGTAAATACGCTTTGGAGGCAGGGTGAAGCATTTAAATCGTACAGTATAGGTGTGCTTAGCAGTGTAAGTACGTGCAGCCATTACGGCCGACAGGCAAAAAATGGGGGAGTGGCGCTCCACAGGGTTGTTTGTTGGGATATTTCGGTGCGGCTGTGTTTGTCTATGGGTGCCTCAATTACGTCCAATAAAAGGTACAGTAGAAGACGGTGAATATAAACGTTAGTCAGCGCTACTCTTATCTTGTGTAGCCGTTGATAGTAAATAGTGTTTATAGTGTGCCAGGAATAGGGTTTGGAATGTCAATATACAGATGGATTGTGAAGGAGAAAATTGGCATACAGAATGGATCTAATTAGTGGATAACTGCGTAGTACAGGAACAGATATGAGGTGGTATAGGTAAATGAAGAGATGCCTGAAGCAATACAGGTGTAATGTCTCCAAAATATGAATATTATTTCAAGTATAGATTGACAATGTCCCGGAGTCAGAAGCTGTTGGTACTAGGGTAATTCAATTGACCAGGTTGCAGAATGTGCAGATGGGAAGTGCTGATGGAAAGAAAGAGAAGAAAAACACAATAGTGTAATACTATAAACTGTAAGTATGGAAAAAGAGCAGATGCACTCACGTAGGAGATGAGTCTCAGCTTGTAATAACCGTGTCACGCCATCGATCACGGGAGGGAGGGCCTGGGTCTCTCTGGATCCACTGGTGCTCCTGCGGGAGTGAAGTCTCACTGGTCGCCTTCTGGATCGGAGTGCCTCTGTCTTCTTGCGGTCCTCACATAGCTGTGCTGGTATTTCCTGCGGTGGACGGCTGGGATGCTGGCGCACAGGTGATGGTGTTGACGGGAGTTAGTGCTGTCGAGCTGACCTGGATTAGCCGGCGGTCTCTCTCTCTCATCTGCGGAGTTAGGCTGTGCTTGAAACTTCGCTGGACAGTGCAGTTGTAGTGTGTTGACTTACTCCTTCTTCCGTGACTGTGCAGGCAGACGCAGTGGGATGCGGAAAGGGACTCCCTGCTGTGCTACTGTCGGAGTTGGCGGGACGAGCTGTTTGGCAGTGCAGATGTGGGGGAGACAAGGGCAGCACCACACGGGGGGGGGATTGGGGGGAGGAAAGCTGGTGTAATGCTCAATCAGCTCTGACACAGGTGTATAGAAAACATTCTGAATCCACAGGGGCAAAAAATGTCATCAGCAAGCAATTTTAATAAAATAAGTGTTCTAAAGAAAAAAATAATAAAATTTTTTTCCAAATCAATGAGAGTCTGTTCTTATTCTTATCAAATGATAGAGTCTCTGTGTGCAAAGTCCCAACGATTTCGTCAATGAAGATTGACTTCCTCAGGGTGTGAGAATGATGTGAGAACTGAGGGGATATATATATATAGGATCTCCGGGGGGAGGTTATTGGGGGTTGTACCTGAGTGGGAGGGGGATGAGAATGATCTGGATGGTGGGGCTGATTCAGAGATGCGATTGCGAAAAGATCGCAAATATACGCTCCTTAGCTAAGATCTTAGCAGGTTCCAGCCCACTGCAAAACCAGACACTCCCCTTGCAAACCGCGGTGGATCTTAAACTTAGACCACCATTGAATTGCCTTAACTATACGCTGTCATTTGGGATCTTAACTGACGTGGGAGCGTTCATTTAAGATCCTAAGTGTCAGTCCTCGCCCACTTTCCCTCATTTCCCTGCCTCCCCCCGCCCATTTCCATGCAAATCCTTAAGATCTTAAAGATTCGCTGCACTTAAGATCTTAAGTGCTTGCGTGCGATTCAGACCTACGATCTTAGCGAATTTACGCTTCTAAGCGCTACGTACATGGCGTTGCACTATTACTACGCATGCGCAGTTTTGCGAATTTTCTAAGATCCTAAATATACGCACCTAAGTGCCGTGGAAATCGCATCTCTGAATCAGCCCCGGTATTCCTAAGGTTGGCCACCTAGAGCTATGAAGAGGATAATTATAGAAACAGATAGTATGTTGGATTCAAAAGTGGCCAGTAGAGGGGGTATTAATTTTTTGTGGTGAATATCTGTTGAGGGGGTAAAAATGGGCCAAATGGAGTGAGTTGAAAGTAATAAACGGTGGGTGAAAAATGGTTTATTGAGGACGGGCATGAGATCCGTATCTATGTTCATTCCATGCGGTTGGAAGTTCTTGAGTTGGAATATCCACTTAAGTTCTGTTTTATTGATGAATCTGAGTGTATCTCCACCTCTCCAGTCTTTATTTATTGCTTCTATCCCTATGATTCTGAGATTGGTGGGGTCTTGGTTATGATGTTTCTTGAAGTGGTCCGAAACACTGTGGGCTTTGTAGCCTTTGCGAATGTTTCTGATATGTTCCCCTGTTCGTTCTCTAAGTGTTCTTGTGGTTCTCCCTACGTACTGCAAATTGCATGACAGGTAAGGAGATAGACCACACATTTGGTATGGCACGTGATGGTGTACTGAATTTTGTATTCCTGGTTGGTGGTATGTAAAGGTAAAGTGTGTGGTTGGTTTCGTACTGTTGTAGGTGCCGGTTTTACAGCCTAGAGCAGAGAAAGGCTTCTTCCACTACAATAGGTGCTATTGTAGTGGAAGAAGCCTTTCTCTGCTCTAAGCCATGTATCTCTTGTTTGTTGTTTGATGTGGTTCTTGAATAGTTTTTGGCGTAAGTTTGGAGCTTTTTGGAAAATTATGTCTGGATGTGGGCCCAGAAAATTTGCGAGTGTGTCGTCTTTTTATAGGATTTACCAGTGTTTGCGTATGCTATTCTTTATTGTGCTGGCTTTGTTGTTGTGCTGGGTGATGAAAAATATTTTCTCAGGTACTGGGTTAGATGTGCCTATGTCTTTGTTGCGATATTTAAACAGGCTATTCCTATGTGTATTGGTGACTGTTGATAGAGCTTCATTAATGACTGTTTCACTGTAGCCTTTTTCTTGGAACTGCTGTGCCATGCGTGCGCTTTGTTCTTTAAATTTTTATAAATGTGTACAGTTGCGCCTCGGGCGTTTAAATTGTCCTAAAGGTATATTGTTTAGCCAAGTGGGATGATGGTTGCTTGTGGAGAGGATGTAGCTATTGTTTATGGAAAGTGGCTGTTTCGATGTGTTGGTCCTTAATGTAGATTTCAAGATCTAAAAATTCTACTTTACTCTTACTGTACTTGGTAGTGAATCTCAGATTGTTCTGGTTGTTGTCTAAGTCTGAGATGAAATGCTGTAGTTCAGGTTCGGAGCCCTTACAGATGAAGATGACGTCATCAATATAGCATCGCCAGAGGACTAGGGGACCGCCAACCTTTTGCCGGGCCCAGATGTGGGAATCCTCCCACCAGCTCATCAACAGGTTGGCGTAAATTGGTCCCCATTGCGGTCCCCTGGTGCTGCAGGGAGAACTCCTCCCCATACCAGAAATAATTGTGCTTGAGTATGAAGTGGATTCCTTGTATAATGAAGTCAGCCTACCTAGGGTCTAAATCTGGATCTTGTCTTAGGAAGTATTGTATGCTGTTTAGACCTTGTTCGTGATCAATTACTGTATATAGAGATGTGATGTCACTTGTAACCAACCACATGTCATTTTCCCAATGTATGTCAGATAAGACCTGTAACAACTGTGTTGTGTCTTTGAGGTATGACTGCTGTGCTGTGACATAGTGCTGGAGAAAGTGGTCAATTTGCTGTGAGGAAATTTATGGCAGATAAAGGCTCAATATTTCCTTAATGGCATTACATTAGAATCTACCAAGGAGGAAAGGGATCTAAGAGTCATTATTTCCAGTAACTTGAAGGTAGCTAATCAATGTAACAAAGCAATGAAAAAGGCAAGTCAGATGCTTGGTTGCATAGGGAGAGGAATTAGTAGCAGAAAGAGAGAAGTAGTGATCCCCCTTTATAAATCATTGGTACGCCCTCACCTAGAATACTGTGTTCAGTTCTGGAGGCCATATCTCCAGAAAGACATAAATACATTAGAGACTGTGCAAAGAAGAGCAACTAAAATGGTCCATGGCCTTTGTAACAAATCATACCAAGAAAGGCTAGAGGAACTAAACATGTATAGCTTGGAGCAGAGAAGGGAGAGGGGGGACATGATAGCAGCTTTCAAATACATCAAGGGTTGTGACCAGCTAGAGAAGGGTACCATTTTTCAAAAGAAAAGGTGTAATAGAACACGAGGGCATGGATACAAACTGGAGGGTGGTAGATTCAATGGAAATGTGCGAAAAAATTACTTCACTGAAAGGGTGATAGATAAATGGAATAATCTCCCATCTGAGGTGGTTGAGGCCAATACAGTAGAACAATTTAAACATGCTTGGGATAAATATAAGAGTATCCTAAATTGTAACCCCAATTGAGGGTAAATAGGGTCTAGGGTCAGTATAGTTTTCAATAAACAAATGGGCAGACTAGATGGGCCATGTGGCTCTTATCTGCCGTCACTTTCTATGTTTCTATGTTTCTATATTATGGGTCTACCAGGGGGTTTGTGTTATGTTTATAAATCTTTGGTAGGAAGTAAAAGATCGCTATTTTTGGATGGGTGATGTTGAGGTGGTTAAATTCTTTATTGGACAGTATCCCTGTGTCTAAACCTGTTTTGAGTAGTGTTGTGAGTTCTGTCTTAAAATAAGTAGTTGGTTCTGATTGGCTGCCGTGGAGGTTTCTTGGGTATTGGGGAGGCTTGATGTTTGGTTGAGAGTGGTTTCTGTATCTTCTATGGAGAAGAGTTGGGTGAGGTCTAGGTCTAGCCAGCCTTTTTCAAAGAAGTCTAAGATTTTAGTTGTGTATTCTGATTCTTCTTCCGAATCGTAGAAAGATAGGGAATCTAGTGTGTCTTCTAACAAGGTACTGGTGTCAGACCTGGCTCCTGGTGTATTGGGGTTTAGATGAGTGTTTTGGTTTGTTTGTTTTGTTGGCCTCAGGTTTGTTTCTTCTGTTGTGCGCAATTTTGTCATATATTGCTGATATGTAAAACCTAGTTTTTTTTATAGTCTGTATTTATGGTTGTAGAGTGCCAAGGGTGTCTCAAAGGAGGGACAACCAGATGTCTAGTTGTTGAATGTTGGGTGTGTTGGTCGTTCTGGTTAGTGATGGGTTTGGTTATTTTCGGGTGCTACGTCTCTTCATTTTCCCTAATTGGTCCCGTAATGATTTTTCTTTTTAATTTCTATTATTTTGTTTTCTACTCTCTGGAGTTTTTGTTTGGGTACCTGTTGTAGTTGTTTGTGAGTTACGCTTGGAAAAGTTAAGGTAGGGTTTGGAAAAAGTAACATGGCTAAACTACATACGGCCGAGGGGAATGCCAAGGGGAGTGCATAGTAAATTTAACATAAACACGCTACGCTAGGAAACGTAATGGAAACATAGCTCTGGATCTGGCTCTGTGTGTCTATACAGTATCCCTACTGTGGATAAGATTCACAGCTTCAGCTCTATATCTGCACAGAGATTGGTCTGGGGACTATTTCAACTGCTGTCTATCACAGATAAAGTTTCCAGAATTACATCTTACCAACTTGCTCAAGATAATTATATTTTCTATTTAACTTGTGAAGCATCATTATAATCATTCCAAGGAATATTTATTGCTGAGGATTTCAGATCAGTTATCTAGGATCCTAAAAGCACTTTATATGTATTTATTGGATACATGGACAAATTAATGCTCATTAAGAATTCTTTTTATGAGCTTATTATTTTTTTATTGCAACCCTCCTGATATAATTTTTAATTAATTTACATGGTGGATATACATTTTTTATTTTTTATTTTGAATAAATGTGTTGGATGCACTCCTAGCACTTCCTGTTTCTTTGTTGTGTATTATATTTTTGAGGATTAGTCACCCCAAGTTAAGCTACTGGCGTCTATCTAATTGGGCACACCAGCCTATAATTTTGAGCACAGAGTATATTGGTTTCTTTTGGAGCCAATTTATTTCTCTTTCTTTTAGTTATGAATGAGTTGGATATAACGGTCAACATTTTAAAAATAGTTAGCAGCTTGACGATATGTACAGTATTAGTTAATAATTTCATTTAATTTAATATACAGAAGAAAAGCTTATATGAGTTAAAAGGTGCTGGATATAGAAAGTTTTAGATGGATTGATGTTATAGCAGAATATAAACTATTTAAATGAATAAATAAACAAGCTAAATTTTCTGTGAGAAGTCACACAGATGAACAAGTCTTCATACAGGGAAAAATTTAAAATGGGTATAATGCATATTAGTTGAATATTGTACCACGCCGAAATAAAGTAATACAATGCACCAGAGACAGTCTTTACTAAACCACACAATCCTTAATAGGGCAAAAGTCAAAGCTTGGTATTTCTCACAAAAAGCAGAGGTCATATGTGGTGCAGTCTAAATCAGCTGGATAACCCAAAAAGCGATATCTGATGAGTCAGACCAGGGTCTCCGTATCACTATAGTGTTAAATGTTTCCTGGAGGGGAATGAATCACAGTACCTCTGGTGATTTAGATGTAAAAGTTCTCCTCTCTCCAGCTTTAGTTTTTCTTCTCCTCTTATAGTTGAACTCCACTATGAACTGGCAGTGATCATCTGTTTGCAGAGGATCCCATAAAAACTGTCTCGTTTGTCTTGTGTGGAAAGAGGCTCCAGGGGGTTGGGTCACTCAAACAAGTTTCGCCTTCATTCAGGCCTAACTCCATTCACAACTGAACTTATTTGTTCAAACCACATCCTCTTCTTCATAAGCCGCACACTATTCATGGCCCACGAATTGGGACAGTCCCTCCTAAAACAAGATGTGATGTCATCCACATCCATCCAGTGAAAGGCCCAGAACAGGTTCCTCAGGTTAAAGTTCTACCCATGTATACAAACATAAGGTCTGACTTGGACTCTAACCCCCCCTAAATCTGACAAGGATCCAACTGGAACACCGAGCATTGGTTTTATGCCAAATGGTGCAGGGGTGTCAGAATGCATAACAGGACAGACAATCAAACAAATAAACAAACCAATTAATTTTATATTTACAACAGCAGAGTGCCCGGTGTTGTCCGAGCTTAAATCTTCAAGTTATTAAGTTATCAATGAGTTGGATGTAACATTTAAAAAATTATTTGGTTGATGATATGTACAATTTTTGTTAATAACGTCATTTTATGGCACACAAATATGTGTGTGTATTTGTGTGTCTGTATATATTTGTGTGTGTGTGTGTGTGTGTATAGAATGTTTCCACTCTGTGAACTGCTAACTGCCACTGCTATTTGACAAATCCATCAAGTGGAAGGCTCAGAACAGGTTCCCCGCATCAAATTTTTGCCTGGCCAGGATCCAATTGGACCACCTTGTGTTGGTTTCATCCCAATCAGTGCAGAGGTGCCCGAGAGGTATATATATAACAAAAATCCAAAATGGAGGTTGCTCAAATCAAGGTGATATAATGCAGGTGCTGCAAGGTAAGGGGAGTTTGCACAAATACAAAAGGCCTGGAACTCTTGCAATGACCCAGTAACAAACCGTAACATTCTATCTTTAAAATAAAAGTCAAATAATCAGTTACATACATCTGCAGGTATATGATAAGACACCAGCCACTTACAAGGCTTCTCTGTTTGGTGGTCCTAACTCTTAAATTGTCAGAGTCCCAACTTTGGGTCATATATCATGTATTTTTAAATTGAGAGCTCACCCCCGGCAGAGGCCCCCAGAAGTCTCCAAAACAGCCACTCTGAGACAGTACCTCCTATCAGCTACTATTCCAGACATGCTATAAAACAAAAATCCAAAATGGAGGATGCTCAAATCAATTTATATAGTAATATAATGCCTTGCAGCACCTGCATTATATTACCTTATAAATTGAATTTAGCAACCTCCATTTTGGATTTTTGTTTTAAAGCGTGTCTGAGATAGTAGCTGATAACATAAATCTTCAATGAACATAATATAATGTCAATAAATCTTCATAGATAATAACAGGCCATAGATACGTAGGTCATGTTAACAAAATCCTCATTGAAGACCGGATCCAGACCCAAACATGCGCTGTGCATGTGCGGGGGACTGTTCGCCCAAAAGAGAGAGGGTAGTGCACACCTCTGTTACTCCCCTGTCTAGTGCGGCTTTATGGCTTACGCTGCCATAAGCCTGCCTTAAATCAATTGTGCGGATCAGTGGTCCATGCAACCACTGATCCGCACAAGTGTAGGAGCCTCCTCCCACACTGTACACTTTGCATGCTTCCACTTTAGCAGGCGGAGGGGAAGCACAGCCTGTTTGCACGCAAATGGGCTCATATGTACCAGAGTTCCGCACGAAGGTTGCTATGTTAGGGTGGCCTGATTTGACATGTGGAGGGCACATGTCAAATCAGGCCACTTACGCACCTTGCAGGGTCCAAAAAGGCTGGGTCCAAAGTTATGCCAAACTAAAGTGCTAACAGGTTACATATACACAGTTGTCTCAGATATGTCCTGACGGGTTATCAAACACCGTCATCAGGGGAATACAGAGGATTGCACATGCCCATTCTGTATATATATGAATGCCTTGGATGTGTGACCACTCTGTGTATGTAACCTGTTAGCACTTTAGTTTGGCTCAACTTTAGACCCTGCATTTTAGCCTTGTAGATTCTACTATGGCCGGTATGTACACTATTTTATTAACTCTTTGAAGAGACAGAGAGAGACAGAGACAGAGAGAGAGAGAGAGAGAGAGAGGGAGAGGGAGAGAGAGAGTAGAAACAGATGAAGAGGTGGCTTCATGGTATAGCAAGTTTCTTTAATAGACCATAAACTTTAAAAACATAAATTAGAACCAAACAAGTTCATTAATAGAAGCAGGCAACTACTGGCAGCCACTATATTAGCTCCCAGCTCCCAATGTTCTTGGGATAATGGCGTGGCTGCCACTGAAGAATCTGCACACTTGGATCAATGTGAAGGAAAAAGTCTAGCTCCCTTCCAATGTGTTTCATCACTGCTCAGGGGGTGTATCGATATATATTCAAAATGATAAACAAATTATTTAAACAAAGATTATAACATTTTAAGAAATAATGTTTGTCTAGTAATCAATAGTTGAATAAAAACTCCTATAACATAATAATAATAAACATGCCATAATTAACCCTTTCATCCCAAAGTCGCCACCTTGAGAAAACACGGCAATGGGTGTTCTTATAATTACTTTTATAAATGTTTATAATACACCTATCAATCTAACATCAGTGGTTACAGTTTACTTCTTAATTACTCCATACTTATCCTTCTAGATCTGACTGCTGCTGCAACACAGGTGATCATCCTCTAATACTTCATAGCCCCCTCTCTCTTGGCCTCACTGATATCATCGTTGCCTGATTTACTGCCTATGAAATGGGTCCAGACTCACGCACATTAACCCAATTATGGACACAAAATGCTAATTAGGGTTTTTGAGTGGAGGGTGCATGTGCTCTCCAAATGTTATGTGGAAAGGGGCTTTACTTCCCAAGGTGGGTGGGGGAAACATTTAAATTGTACAGTAGGGGTGGATTTAGGTATTTATGAGCTGATTAGTGGTTGGATGGACCGCTAATCCACTTGTGTGACTAAGGGCTGCCCTAATTGCAGTGTAAGTCAAACAAATATGCGCGCAATAGAGGGCAGTGACAGGGGGAGTTCATTCCCCTATCTCGTGTGGCCTGAGAGACCCCCACATGTGCGGAAAGTGTTCGGGGTCTGGATCAGGCCCTATGTTTCTAAACACTACTTCTCTGTCTCAACCCCTGACTCATCCTCCCTTCACTCCCCTCTCCCTGTCTATGTCCCTCAGGGCTCTGTCCTTGCTCTGTGCTTTCATCCCTCACCTCCTCTCTGGGTAACCTTTTTGCTCTTTTGGTTTCAATTACCACTTCTATACTAAAATTGATACGGAACTCAACTTCTTGCTCCTGTCTAAAATTTCTGACTGGATGGCTTGTCGTTTTCTCAAACACACTTTTCCCCCATTATCACCATCACCATTGGGGACATCTCAATCTCCTATTCCCCAAGCTCACAATCTAGGTGCCATTATTCTTGACTGCTCGCTTTCCTTCACCCTTCTGTACATTAGACCCTTTCCTTTCGACGCCCCTAAAACACTCATACAATCTCTTGTCATTTCACTTCTTAACTACTGCAACCTAAAACTTCATAACTCGTTTCTACCCCAATCCCTGCCTCCTTACGCTCTTTTCTATTTGATCTTATTAGTTGATTGTATTTTTACCTCACTATCTTATTTACTTTTCACATTGTTGTTATTTGTATTAGTTGTTTGCCTTGCACTTGTCCATTGTCTATTGTTTGTGCTACTGTGTGGCACTGCTGATATTTTGTGGCACCTTATCTATATATATATAAAGGCATTCTGCTCCTCACCGTTATACGCATGTGCAGTAGCGTCCACACATTGTGACGCTACTGCGCATGCTCCAATGGTGAGGTGCAGAATAAAAATAAAAAACTCCCTCTATTAATTCCCTCTCCACACTTCCCCCACCCTGTAAATTTCTTTACTTACCTCATAGCGGCGGCGGTGGCGGCAGAGAGATCCCAGTACCACTGCCACTACGTTCAGCTCCCTCCCTCCGTAGTACACAACTTCCTACCTATGAAGGACCTGCCACCACCATCTTGAATGTAGCAGGAAGGTGTTAAGGGCTACTTGGGAGGCTGGAGGCACATGATAGGGACTACTGGGGTGCTGGAGGCACATATTAGTGGCTACTGGGGGCTGGAGGCACATGATAGGGGCAACTGAGGGGGCTGGAGGCACATGACAGGATCTACTGGGGGCTGGAGGCACATGATAGGGGCTACTGGGGGGTCTGGAGGCACATGATAGGGGCTACTGGGAGGGCTGGAGACACATGATGGGGGAAACTGGGGGGCTGGAGGCACTTGATGTGGGCTACTGGGGAGCTGGAGGCACATGATGGGGGCTATTGGGGGTTAGAGACACATAGATTACATAGTGCTTTACAATTTTAACAATCATTATAACAAGACTGGGTAGGTAAGAGGGCCCTGCTCACAAGCGTACACTCTATAGGATATTGGAGATTGAGACATAAGGGCTAGTGCTCTGTATCACACAATGGACCAGACTGCGTGCATAGTAAAAGTGCACAGTGCTTCTGTATAATCCAGTCACACAGCAGTGCTAGTAGCAAAACTGAGGGGAAATTTCAGTATGAAGAGAAAGTGACTGAGTTTGTTTTACTCATGAAAGGCGATCCAGATATCATATTAGTTGTAAATTAGTAAACAAATGTTAGTAAGTAAGTTGAGAAATTTGGTAAGCTTTTCTGAAAAGGTGAGTTTTAAGGAAGCGCTTGAAAGTTTGGAAAGTAGAGGGAAGTCTTAGTGGGTGAGGAAGGTTATTCCAGAGAGTGGGTGCAGCCCAGGAGAAGTCCTGTAACTGGGAATCAGAGCATTTGGTTAAAGTAGAGAAGAGCTGTTTGACCTGTGAAGATCTAAGAGAGCGAGCTGGAATGTATCTTGAGATGAGTGAGGATATGTATGTGGTTGCAGTCCTGGTGATGGCATTGTAGATTAGCATAAGTATTTTGTATCTGATTCTGTAAAATACAGGTAGCCAATGTAGAGACTGACAAAGTGGAGAAGTTCTTATAGAGCATTTAGCAAGGAAAATCAGTCTAGCTGCTGCATGCAATATGAACTGTAGGGGGGTAAATTTATAATGTGTGTGTTTAATAAGGAGAGCATTGCAATAATCAATGCAGGAGATGATGAGAATTTTTGCAATGCCTTGTGTCAGATATTTGCGTATTTTGGAAATGTTTTTTAGATGCATGTGACAGGATTTAAAGACATATTGTATGTAGGCAATAAAGGACAGTTCAAAGTCAAGGGTAACAACTAAGCCTCAAGCTTTAGAAGTAGGGATTGTTTCACTGTTGTCAACAGAAAAAGTTTGGCAAGGTGGGTAACATTTATTAGCAAGTGGAAATATTATTAGTTCAGTTTTAGAATAGATTAAGTTTGAGATGGTGGGAGGACATTCAAGATGAGACAAGATGAGTTACAGAGGCCAACACCACTGGTGAGAGATCAGGAGTGGATAGGTAGATTTACATATCATCTGCATAGAGATAATACTAAAATCCAAATGACTTTATTAGCTGTCCAGGAGAAGTTGTATAAATAGAAAAGAGCAATTGACCCAACATTGAGCCTTCTGGTACTCCAACAGATAATGGTAGGGCAGGGGAGGTAGATCCAAAAATGCGAACACTGAAAGAGCAATTGGATAAATAGGATGTGAACCAGGAAAGAGCTGTGTCCCAAATACCCAGGGATTGTAACATTGGGGTAGATCCAGAACTACGTTTGCCGTACGTTTATTCGTGTAGCATATTTTCGTGTGCGTACCTTCTATACACTCCCCTAGGCACACCCCTTGAACGTACGTATTTTGTCAAGATACGCTTTCCAAACCCTACCTTAACTTTTGCCAACGTAACCGCAGTGATCCGCACACGTACGTGTGGGCAACACGTATTTACGCAGCTAAGCACGCCCATACTGTACACTTTAAATACAAACCCCCGGATACTTAACGTATTTCAGAAGTTTTTTGGACTTACGTAAAATTGGCACGCCCACACGTAAGTATTTACGTGACACATACATAAATGGCCCATACGTTCACAATTGCGCTACGTTACTGAGCGTATTTTCTATGGTGCGCATGCACAGTGCTTACCAAAAGGTGATTTTACGTCTCCGCCACGTGTAAATTCGCTCACAAGTGTTGTTCTGGATCTGGGCCATTGTTATGAGAAGAGAGTGGTAAACAGTCTCAAAAGCAGCAGAAAGATCCAGTAACATTATAAGAAAATAGTGACCTTTAGATTTAGCAGTGATTAAGTCATTGACCACCTTGGTAAGTGCTGTTTCTGTGGAGTGTCTGGAATGAAAGCTTTACTGAAAAGGATCCAGAAGATTGTGTGAGAAAAGGAAGTGAGTGTAGGCAAGTCTTTCCAGCAGCTTTGTTGGGCATGGAAGCTGGGAAACAGGGCATTGGCCGATGGGGTCAGAGTATTTTTTTTTAGAACTGGAGTGATTAGTGCATGCTTGAATAAAGATGGAAAGATAACAGTAGAGAGATATTATAGATATTCTTCGCGTCAGAAAGGAGACAACAGCTGATCACTAGCAAAACCACTGCAGCAGAGCACACTCATTCCACCAAACTCTGTTATATTTACCCAGGAAAAAGTATTTTCGGCTGACTGAACACCGGTGTGGTAAGAACGCTGCTTCCTGCATAAGTGGGAATTCTTGCACTTCTTGCATACTTTTATTCATTTGTTTATCCCTGCCATGGTTCAACATAAGCACATCTTGAACAGGCTAACCACATCTATTTACATGTTGTGCCCAGCACGATGCACACATGAACCAGAAACTGTGACACCTCGATAAGAGCCTTTAACTCATTATCTCGCTATCAACCAGCGATACTGCTCCCCATAATTGTCCACTCTCATCACTGTCCACTATAAGCCCATTCTCAACGGAACTAATACACCTCTTTGTATGTTGCGCCAAGAACGCCACACATACTAATAAGAGACTCTGATACCCTATGGAGACTTTACTTTGTTACTAATCAGCAACATTGTTTCTCTTTCAAAACTGCTTATCATAAGAAAATTTTGAACAGACTAATCACATCTGCTCATATGTTGCATCAAGGACGCTGCAGACAATATTAATAGACTCTGTTTCCAAACTAACCAAGGACATTGTTCCACATTAATGCCTTCATTTTCATTATTGCCCTTAACAAAGAGATTTTAAATAGCTCAATAAAATTGATTACTTTATATTATCTAGCTTTGTGTTTATTTCAAGCGCTGTTTTTTGAGATATTACAGATAGAAGTTATGTTAGGAATAAGAACAGAAGATAGACATCAACTGACTTGTGAAGGTACAGGATCAAGAGGACAGGTAGCAGAGTAGGAAGAGCAGAAAAGGACAGATGCTTCTTCTTCAATTGGGGGTTGGAATGAGGACATGGTGCCAGAGTGTGGATGAAAGGGGCTAAGTAGTATGTTCGTTGATAAGGAGGAAGATAACAATTCCTTTCTGCTCTTGTCAAACTTGTCCTTAAAGTACAATGCGACATCTTGAGCACTGATGGTAGTGGAACAGGAGGGCTTAGACAATAGCTAAATGTGCGAAAGAGGCATTTGGGGTTAGAAGTCTGAGTAGAAATGAGTTTGAAGGTAGGATTGTTGGCATTGTACAGAGCATTTCGATAACTGTTGCTGTAAGTTAGAAAGTCATGAGAAGAACAAGATATTCACCAATGACATTCTGCTTTGCAGGAGAGTCTTTTAAGGTTTTGTGTATCTTTAGTGTGCCATGGCTGACACTAAAGTCACCTTGGTGCAAAAGGGGTAGCTGGAACGAATTGATCAAGGGAAGCTGCTAGGGTTTGATTAGGGTGAGATACTGCCATATCAGGAGTGTGGAAATTAGAAATTGAAGACAGAAGACTGAGCATAATTTAGAGAATACCAGATCAATACAATTTCCATCATTATGAGTTGGTGAATCACTCCATTCGGAGAGGCCAAGAGATGAGGTTAGAGAAAAAAGCTTAGTGGCATCAGGAGATGAAGGGTTTTTGATGGGGATATGGAAATCAACTATGATAATGGTAGGTATGTCAGAAGATAAGAAACGAGGTAACCATGCAAAGAAGTATTGTATAAATTGTTGGTAAGATGCTATCACGGACTAATTTGGTTGGGTATCCGCTCTGGGTTCCCAGGGACGTGGTGGGGTTTCAGCGTGGTGTTGGAAGCTAGAGGGTTTGATATATGATCTGCTCATGTGTTACTGTTCAAAGGGTAGACAATTCAGGCCTGACTTGGCTGGACAAGGCAGGCTTGACAAGACAGGCTTGGCTGGACAGGACAAAGCAGGCTTGGCTGGCCTGGACAAGCCATGCTTGACTAGACTGAACAAGTCAGGCTTGGCTGGACTAGACAAGGCAGACTTGGCTGGACTGGACTTGACCAGGACTGGAGTTGAACGAGAGAAGTTTGACTGAACTGAACTTGACCAGGATTGGAATGGACCTGACTTGACTTGACCAGGAATGTATATGTACTGGAACAGGACTTGACTTGACCTGGATTGGACCAGGAATGGACTGGACTGGAGCAAGACTTGGCTGACTGAACTGGACCAGGACTGTATTGGAGCAAGGCTTGACTTGACCTGGACTAGACCAGGAATGGACTTCAACTGCAATAGGACTTGTTTTGGACTGGACCAGAACTGGATTGAACTTGACTTGACCTGGACTGGACTAGGACTGGAATGGACTTGATCTGGATTGGACCAGGAATAACAATATGCAGACAGCAGAGGTCTGAAGCTAAATTAGTAGTCTATAAAAGAGAGGTGGGTTAGATGTAGTAGAGTTAAAGTCTGCAGTATCCACCTTTCCCCAATGGGGGATATGAAAGGGAGACAGAATGCAAATACAAACAATTTATTAGTACAAATCTAATGGTGGTAAAAAAACAGGAGGTGAAGTGAAGCTGTATCCGATGTTAATGGGTACCGACAGGATCAGCTACCACGGTCCCGTCACTGCTGTTCTGGTAAGTGTCCTCCGATCCTCTGTGCCGCTGACTGACGCTTTTCAGACCCTGACTGGGTCCTTTTTCAAAGTCCGTCCTAAATTAGTAGTCTGTAGACTGTTCACTGCTGACTGGGATAGTGAATAATCAGGCTGATTACTGCTGGCTGATTGCTGCAAGCTGAAGACCAATGGAATAAACAGGAACCAGGGACCTTGAATGACCAAGTTGTTTTGGCACTGTGGATATAGTGCTCTGGGTTTAAATAGAACACCTTTGACCAGGATTGGACACCCTATACTACCGCGTTAAGATCTTAAATTGAGTTTCCACCACTGATATACTAAGGGAGCACTGATGCATAATGAAGAATATCTTGTCCTAGGATTCATCATCCAGAGGCATTGAAAGGTCATTGTTCAAAGCACACACATATTTGAGGGGAGAGGTAAACAGTTTTTCTAACAGCAGTTTATATAGAGTAGCCAGGAGGTGATTGGGGTGATTGGAACACATGGTCTCAAATGGGGTCAGAGGCCTCCACCACATGACTCTTGTTTCAGATTGTGTCAGGAAACCCATATAGATCCAAAGGTCCCTGTGAAGAAGAGAAAACTGCTCCCTTCCCCTTGCCTGCAGCCAATTCCATCAGATGTTCTGGTGAATACCTGGCTTGGAGTTAGACCGGACCGGCGTTGAGCTCAATGAGTGACACCACCCCGTCGAATGCTTTTTCATTTGTTGAAAGAAGTATTGTGGGAAGACGTTGCTCTTTAGCTAAGTGTATGAGTTTAATTAATTTTGTTGTATTGTAGTTAATATTGTTGTATTAGCTTGCTTCTCTTCCTGGAACAAAGCCTACTTGAGCTGTATAGATCAGGGAGGGGAGTATCTGATTCATACGATTTGTTATCAATTTTGCAAAGAGTTATATCAAGGTTAAGCAGGGAGATAGGTCTGTAGCTGGGGCAAAGCAACAAGCCTTTACCATCCTTAGGGATCACCATGACATGGGCTTTGAGAGAATGTGCAGGTATATGAGATTTCATTAAAGGCATTTAGGAGAACAGGTAGCAACTTATATAACTTTAACTTATTAAATATTATAATTTTATAATAGGGCTGTGTAACCATCAGGACCTGGGCTCTTTCCATAGGGAATTTGTTTAAAAGCTTGCTCGAACTCCTGCTCTGTAAAGGAAACTTCTAACAAATCACGGGCCGATGGATCAAGGGTAGGGAACCTACAGGCACTTAAATATTCTGATATTTTAGTCGCTTTGGCAAATCGCACTGTTTTCAGGTACAGGAAATAAATTGTATAAATGGGAATAGTAGTCCTAAAATATAGTTGCTATTTCTCTATCTTAAACATGTGACCAGCTGGAGGGATCTTTAATAGATGGTAAGAATGTAGTGGCTCTTCGTGTTCTAAGGGCCCTAGCCAACATTCGACTTGGTTTATTTGCCCATTGATAGTATTTTGTATTTAGTGCGTGTATCTTGCCATTATATTCAAGAGGATTTGTAATTCGTCTTTAGCTTTAGTAAGTTCATTTAAAGTGTTGTCTCTCCCATCGCTTTTGTGTAGTGTTTCAAGATCATGGATGCGGGCTAATAACATTGCTTGGTGCTCTTCACTTTGTCTGTTAAGGTAAGTGCAGAGCTTTATGCAGTGCCTCCCATAATGTAACCCAGGAAATGCCTTCGGTATCATTCATGGCCAAGTATTGATCAATGGCATTACCTACTTCTGTTTTGGTGTGTATGTCTTTGAGTAAAGCCTCATTAAAACTCCATGTCCCATTCCATGGTGGCATAAACAGGTGCGTGGTCTGACCAGGTAATATTACCAATCAAAGAGTGCATTAAAAGTTGTAGAGAGGAGTGGTGTAAGAAAAGATAGTCTATTCATATGTATGACTTGTATCTGCATGAGAAGTAGGTGTAGTCTTTCTCATCTGGATGTGTAAGGTGCCACAAGTGGGTCAGCTGGTGCTCATGCAAGGTCTGGTGGATTCTACGCAGTACTCTCTGGACGTTACTGGGAGCACTCGAGATTGTATCAATTCAGGGGGGTCAAGAGCCCACTTGAGATCTCTTCATAGGATAAGGGTACCCTCCTTGAGGGAATCGATCCGGTAGGGAGTCTGTACAAGGAATAGAGATTGGTTAGTGTTTGGTAAGTATATATTAGCAAAGGTATAACAAAGCCCAAAAATTTCCCCTCTAACCATAAGGCCCCTGCCATCCCTAAACTGAAAGGATTCACTGTCTGTCAGCGAGATGTGCTTTGAGAAGAGGATTGCCACTCCTCGTGACTTTCCTCCATAAAAGTTGTAGAGGGGTAATAAGGATTATGCAGCAAGGGTGCTTTTGATTTACCAAAGTGGGTTTCTTGTAGGAATGCCACATATATGGACTCTTCATGAAAGTAGTGGAGCAATGTGGAGTGCTTTTCTGGAATGTTTAGGCCTTGGACATTAAAGGTAAGAACTTTAAGACGTTCCATGTTGCGAGCCATGGATGAAGATTAAGGGGGGCGAAAAAAGCAGTAGCCAAGTGCCAAGGCCAGGAAGAACCTCCCTGGGTATGGGTTATGGAATAATATAGGTATTCTCTTCCTCAGTATTAGGGTGGGAAGGGGATGACACATAAGGGAAGAAAGGGGTAGTATAATTGGTATTACTGTTTTAAATAGTACAGGGCAGCAGCATAAAGGCAAGGGTCCTATTTACCAAGTTGTGTGCCCGCTAGTAGCGTGAGTACCGCAAATTGAGCCTATCACAAGACAATTTGTAGTGACTGTAATGCATTAGGGTGCATGTGGAATCAGAACTCAGTGTAAATAGTTTTCTAATTAAGAAAATTGCATCTAAGGAAAGAGAGCATACAACTTAAAAACATGAGAATGTTAAGTTATTGTAATGATAATCCAAACCGACTATAAGAGTGGGTAAAGTGAATTTTGGGATTAGGACGCTTTAAATGTTTGTTACAAGTGGAGGGCCAGATAAGCCTTTTAAACAGTTAAAGAGAAAGGAACAAATAGGGGAAAACCAACTAAAAGTTAGAGTTAACAGTGACAACAATATTAGTGTCAGGCTCCAGCTACATTTGCTTTTCTATGCTTCTGTAAATC
>WWET01003681.1:77931-97239 GCA_011038615.1 Limnodynastes dumerilii | reverse complement strand
AACTGCGACCTGAACCAAGAGTAAGTTAAGTTTATCCATAATGGGGTCAATTTCTCAGGGGGGGGGGGAGGCTAGAAGAATGCGTCTCCTGTTCAGATTGACAGGAAAGCCTGCCAGAGAGAGACTGCAGATAGCCAATAGGCAATTTTAAAGTGGATCAGAACTTTGTCTTCTCCATTCTCTCTATTTAAGGAGACGTTATACCACCTTTTAAAATTAAATGCCGAATACACTCCTCTCTGCAATATATATAGGAGTCAACATCAGAATATTAATTCACAGCAGTTTTGGAGAAGTAGGTATGCAAGTAGTAGTTAAGTATACCAAATTTGACATGCTTTGGCATTTGAGGAACATATATTTTATTAAGATGCAAGGTGAATTTGGAGAGATTGTTGGAGAAGCAGAAATGCAAACTGTAGCTTTTATAGAGATCCTTTATAAGGTGATTGCAATTTATAAAGTTTTCTTGCTGAGGTGCTCAGTGGAAAATTGTAAAAAGTAAAAAGATAAAAAAAAAAGGCATAAAAAACATATAAACACACCATATAGTGCCAAAAACCATTTATTAGCTTGGAATAAAAACAGTAGCTACTAGAACTAAAATTTTAAATGGTCTTTATTTACGCTACTATGGATATTAATTTATTACTGTAACTAAATGATATAAACTTTTAGTACTTTGATATTTAACCAATTGGCTAGAATACCTGGTGGGCTACCTCTTCATCACGGCACAGTAAAAATGTTGGATTTCCCTTGTCTTAAAGTAGGATGGGGAGCCACTTACCTGGAATGGCAAAGTGCTGCCATGAAGCCTTTAGTCTTGCTCTAATATGGAATAGTTTCTTCCTCTTAAGTCCTCTTAAGAAGGTTTTTAAACAAGGTATATTTCTGATTAAACCACTATGCTGTAATTACGTTACTACATATTCCTTCATATATTTATTGTTAATACTCTGTTTTCACAACACTATCATTGTGGAATTTTTTGCTACCTTATTTGTATTATTATAAAACTTAACTATTTAAAGTCCTACATTACTCTGGGCTGAAATTTTAATATTTTTGTTTTTGGTATACCTCAATACATTAGATTGATTGTATTACAACAATAATATCCATTGTGTGTGTGCAAATTACATAGTAGACCTCTTTTTTTTAACTCTCTGTGATTTATTGTGTCTGTTCATTTTAACTTTGGTCTATGAAGTTGGTGTGGCCAGTCCATTTTGTGCTTTGTATTTTGTGTTTGAAAAATAAAGTTAACCATGCAAAGTCTGCACGATAGAAAAAATCTAACCAATAAACTTTAAACACTAAATATATGTTATCATTTTTTTCTTTTATTTGGTTGGATTTACTATCACAATCAGAATTTAAATGATAAATTGTAAATACAATTTTTAATACATATTTTTTTTTATAATTTACCAAGAAAAACACTAATATTAATATTGTTTTAATTACCACTTAATTCAATAGTTTTTTAAACAAAAATACATTATTTAATTAAGTAGTAATATAAAAATAATATGTGTTTTTGTAAGTAAATAAAAAAAATTATACTTTTTTTTTAAAGCTGTTATGTATAATGTTAATTTTGTAATGTCTTGTTACTGGTATGCTCACTGCACTGTATTTTACTCTTAAAGTAGTATCCTTTGTACATATTACTCCCACAGTAATGTCCCTTGTATTCCTTTAGTTTCTTGCAGTACAATGTTCAATCTACTTGGTGAATGCCCCACATTCTACTGGTACAGTAGATTGTGATCTTCTTTTTTTGTAACATAGAAACATAGAAAGTGACGGCAGATAAGAGCCACATGGCCCATCTAGTCTGCCCATTTGTTTATTGAAAACTATACTGACCCTAGACCCTATTTACCCTCAATTGGGGTTACAATTTAGGATACCCTTATATTTATCCCAAGCATGTTTAAATTGTTCTACTGTATTGGCCTCAACCACCTCAGATGGGAGAATATTCCATTTATCTATCACCCTTTCAGTGAAGTAATTTTTCCGCACATTTCCTTTGAATCTACCACCCTCCAGTTTGTATCCATGCCCTCGTGTTCTATTACACCTTTTCTTTTGAAAAATGGTACCCTCCTCTAGCTGGTCACAACCCTTGATGTATAGGTCTGCTTAAGAGGAATAAAGCTCATGGATAATAACTGTTGCCTGAAACAACAGTCTATGGGCCAGATTTACTAAGCTGCGGGTTTGGAAAAGTGGATATGTTGCCTTAAGTAACCAGTCAAAATCTAGGTCTCACTTTGCTATTACATACTAGAAAATGTCAGCTAGAATCTGATAGGTTGCTATGGGCAACATCTCCACTTTTCCAAACCCACAGCTTAGTAAATCTGGCACTATGTGTACTCAGATTCTAAAAATGCATGATATTCTTGAACCACTTTTGGATGAATACCTCTTTTCCCTTGCTCCCCACATCTGTGGAGAATAACCAGTTTATTGGGACAGACATTGCAACTAACATCTGAATATTTCAATAATTAGAATCAGAAGATGCTTACAACAACATATTATCTTCACTTCAAATTTCTTATACAAATGTAAACAAAGAACAATATAGAGTACAGGCATCTAAGGTTAATAAAAAAAGAAAGAGGATATAACAGCGCTATATGTACAATATTGAAATAGAAAATTTGTTTATCAGGATGGCTGAACGATAATACACATATCACGGCCTGGGTGGTTTCGAAATCAACTGTGGGCTGGAGAGAGGATGGAGTCGGGGTTTTGAAGACAAAACAGGGAGCCCTCAGATAATGCTTGCGCATATGGGGCCACGTAGAAATACAGGCAGGCATCAGGACAGTCTATTGGACAGAGTTGCAGATTGGAATAGCAGACCTGGGTTGCAGGCAGGACTGGACTGGATTGCCGGCAATATGCTGGACAGCTGGCAATAGGCAGGACTGGATTGCTGGCAATGGACTGGACTGGACTGCAGGTAACAGACAGGACTGGATTGCTGGCAGCCACTGGACTGGATTGCAGGTAATAGGCAGGACTGGATTGCTGGCAGCCACTGGACGGGATTGCAGGCAATAGGCAGGACTGAATTGCTGGCAGCCACTGGACTGGATTGCAGGTAATAGGCAGGACTGGATTGCTGGCAGCCACTGGACGGGATTGCAGGTAATAGGCAGGACTGGATTGCTGGCAGCCACTGGACTGGATTACAGGCAATAGGCAGGACTGGAACTGGATAGCAGTCAGGCACGAGAGACAACCAGGTCCTTCTGTGACAAAGTAGATCTGGCAAAGAAGAGAGCTCTGGCAGGGTTTAAATAGCCCTCTCTTGGAGCTGATTGGCTACAGGAGTCACATGGATGCGCCTGCTGGATTCCGATTGGTCCCCGGCCGTCATGTGCCGCGGACTGTCATGGCGGCGCCCATGAGCCGGAGCTCCCGCCAGACAGGACCGCTGCATGCCGACGGGACCGGAGGAGCGTGGCTGCGGGTAAGTCCGGCGGCGTCTGCCGCCGATTGTGACAACACATATACAAAGCGATAGGTATTAAAAGTAACAATATTTATTGACAAATATGATAACATTAAAATGTATGTGCAATATAAAACTAGACAAAATTATAAAACACGTTGCTGTCTATGTAATAAAATAGACACTAAATATATATTTGTTTAAAGTTGGAAAACCTTTTAGTAGCATGTATCACACATTGGTATCAATAGGTTTCTCAGCTGTATATAACTCAGTCTTGTTAAAAGGTGGTTGTATAGCAATGATCTGTGGAAGATATTTGATATTCCACTGCAAACAAACGGGATAAAGAAACTCTGTTTCAATGAAATAGTTACTATACCGCAGTGGTCCACTTAGGACCCTGTGCAAGGGTCCCACGGGTCTCCCTCCACGGATGGCAGAAGGTTCTGTTGGTAGTAAAGTGAATCTCGGGTGGCCACCGTGAATATGTCGAATGTAATGAATTGCTCCGTCCAACAATCAACAACCACGAGGAGAGTGTCCAAAGATCTAACAAGCCAGGTACGTGTATACAAGGCGACGCGTTTCGTTCTTGTGTAGAACTTTCTCAAGCCTATTGAATCACGTCCATATGAGGAGTTTTATAGTCATCATGAATTATAGCAGCTGATAGTAATTAGATGCAGAATGACGGAAATAATATTAAAAAGTTTAAAAGTTTGAATATTGAAATCATTCATAGTTGTATATATTCATTAACATACATACACTATTTAGCTGTTATAACATCACTTTCTTAATTTATCTATACATGAATCTGTTTAACACCCATCGCTTGTGTATTTACCACATAATAAAAAATTTAACAATCTGACACTGATCTGAATTATTGTGTACTAATTATGTTATATTATGACCTTATTTCTTTGTATATATATAAACAATTAAATACGAATAAAAGTCATTTTAAATTTAAATTTCATATTATTAAAGATCCATGTATATGTATGAATGAATGAGGATTTTATTTATTTATTTCTCTACTTTTGTAATGGAGCCTAATCAGCATAAATTATGGCAAATATATATACACACTATTTACCACATAAATAATAAAAAAAAATATATATAAAAAAAATATATATATATATATTTTATGAAATCTAAATATAAATTAAAATTAAATTATATATACATAGAGATATTCACAGTGTATAAACTAAACATTGTAAAATAAATTAAACAATAAATACTGAAAACATATAAAACTAATTTAAATATATATACTTCTTTACATACTTATCATAACAATACATCTTATTACATACCTAATGATTGGAACTTCATTTAGACCTTCAGGATGAAGAGTCTGTAATTGGAATATCCAATGAATTTCCCACAATTTAGTAAATCTGTCACCACCCCGAGTGGTGACCTTTATTTCCTCAATATCTGTTATTTTGAGCACTTTAGCATTACAATTATGTTTATCTCTAAAGTGTCTGGATACACTATGTGTCATAAGTCCTTTTATAATATTAGTCCTATGCTCTCTAAACCGCATTTTAAGGGATCTAGTAGTTCGGCCCACATGCTGTAACATACAAAGGCATTGTAATACATATATAATATATGTTGTATCACAATTAATAAATTGTTGTATAGGAAACACAGAAATGTTAGAATTAGAAGTAACAGAAGTAGCACGATGAGAAATAAAACCACACGTAAGGCAGACAGATTTACCACACTTATAACAACCTAATGGTTTTGGGGATAGCCAATTGTGATGGCTATATTCTTCAGATGTGATAGAATGTTTAGGTTTTCTATATTGACTGGGAGCTATAAGGGATTTCAAATTTTTGTTTTTCTTAAATATTACTTGAGGCATGGGACTTAATATTTGACTTAAGACTGGATCTGTCATTAATATCTTATATAGGATATTTGGGTTTAGCGCTCCAAGGGCCTGATCCAGACCTACGCTCGCAGGTGATCTAACGCTGATAGGAAGCGTAAAATCGCCATAAAAACGTACTGCGCATGTGCATAGTGACAACTTCCGGTCGTACAAAAGACCTTTTCGTAGCGACGATTCGGACGTCCGTATTGTTTACGTATTTTACGACGACAAGGCATGTTTATAGTACGAAGTTAGTACGGACGCTGGAGTTAAGGAATGTAGGTGGGGGGAGCCATTTAAATTGTACAGTATGGGCGTGCTTAGGCCGCTACGAACAGCGCGTCACTACGAAAATACGAACAAACACATGGAAAAGTTAGGGTAGGATTCGGCGGGCGTACTGAAAGGAAGGTAAGGGGAGTGTCGTGGGAGTGAAAGTTTTTACGCTGGAGTGGTAATACGCTCCGCTCTCATGCGTAAGTCTGGATCAGGCCCCAAGTTTCTATTGGGGGTAATAGACCTAGCTGCTGCCTTCTGAAAAGTGTCCCAAAAGTCACTACAAGGATAATTGCGTAGGTTAAAATGAAGAAGGTTATAGCGCTCAGGTCTTAAGTGTTCCTATAGTGGTCCACAATATAAAGTCTAATAAGTTCAATGCTTCTATATATGTGACTTCCAACAGCCTGGTTCCCAACAGCTCAAGGTGTAGCTCAATGCAGAGGGGGTACAGAGAAAGAGACAAATAGAACAGTGATAGTGCAGACCATCAAATCAGGAGAATAAGACAGTATTAGGTGCACTTACAGTCTGTAAACTTTTCTCAATGCCTCTCTGGTGCTCAGATGCTCATCCAACCGGGGAGTTGTTTAAACCATTTGGAAAGGAGAGGAGCGGGAGGAAACAAAGGAAAATGATGGTGCAGATTGTAACAAATGGAGAGAGGAAAGTGAAAAATGCACTCACTGTGTTCCACTTATATTAAAGCCTTTTATCGTTTTGTGTTGTCCTCATTCGTTCCTATCCGTCCTCTGTGTTGTGCGCGTCTTCCACAGCCTCGCAGCTTCACAGCGTGGTCCCTATGTTCTGGGCGGCAGAGTGCTTGGCAGCTGTGTTGTGTGGGATTTTCCCCCATGGGTTTCCCCTCCGGAGTTCCCGCCTACGTCACAGTACGCCTCGGGGTCCCGTCTGGTGTGCTGTGGTCAGGGCAACACTTCCCACGCTGTCGGTAACGTACTTAAAGGAGTCACAGTGTCCGTTTGTATTTTTATTGTTAAAAGGGGAACAAAATGGACACTTCTAGGATAAGTATCGTCTGGTTAGCGATATAGTATCTTCTGATGATTGAGAGTAGGGTAACAATAGTACAGTTCATAATAATACAGGGGTCATGTCTTGTTTGTTGCAAAAAAGGGGGCCACCCATTATAGTACTAATCGTTTTTGGTAAGTGGGTGGGGGATGGGGGGTGATATTAATGATTGGATGTGAATGGTCAATTAGCGGATATAGATAATTGGTCCAGAGGGTATGAGGGTGATAAAGAGGGGCAACTATTGTGTGGGTTATAGTATTCCCTGGATCTCTAGATCTATATTTAATCCTCTGGGTGCCAGGGTTTTTAAAAGGAAAATCCATTTGATTTCTGTCCTTTTGAATTTTTTCGATGCCCATGAAACTGAGTCCTTTAGGGTCACTGTTATGTTGTTCTTTAAAGTGATTTGATACGCTATGTAATTCGTATCCATTTTTTATATTCTTAATGTGTTCCCTCACATGGTCTTTTAGGGGTCTGATTGTTCTACCAAAATATTGGAGGCCGCAAGGGCACTCCAAAAGGTAAACCACGTTTTTGGTATGGCATGTAATGGTGCTAGTGAGGTCTTGTGTCTTCCCTGTGACTCTTGAGGTTATGGAGTTTGTTCCTTTCGTCCTATGGTAGTCTAATGTTCTACAATTGGAACAACTGGTGCAGTGGAAGAACCCTTTGGTCTTGTTTTTGTCTAACCATGTATTGTTTGTCTGGGCTTTGAGGTGATTTCTAACTAGTTTCTGTTGTAGGCTTGGGGCCTTTTTATAGATAATGTCAGGTCGGTCTCCTAATATTGGACCTAAGATGTCATCTTTTTTGAGTATATACCAATGTTTGTGTAAAATGGCTCTGATTTTTCTGGTGTCATTATTGCACTGGGTGATGAAATGCATTTTTGATTCTGTGGTCCCTGCCGCTGCGTCATTCCCTTTGTCTTTGTACTGAAACAATGTCACCCTATGCAGGTCATATGTCTCCGTGTAGGCCTGTTGTGTTAGTTCAGATGTGTACCCTTTTTCCTCAAACTGTTTAGTCAGAGTTTTACTTCGCTTCTCAAAATCTGTAATTTTTGTGCAATTACACCTCAACCTCCTAAACTGGCCTGAGGGGATGTTTGCAAGCCAGCTGGGGTGGTGGCTACTGGTGGCCAAAATGTAGCTGTTCACGTTGACCGTCTTACAAAATTTTGTGGTGTATATTTGGTTATTCTCTATGTGAATGGAGAGGTAGAGGAAATCTCTTTGTGTCTTGCTGTGGGAGGTGGTAAATTTTAGGTTGTATTGGTTATTGTTGAGGTGGTTGCCCCAGATTTTCTCATCCTCCCATTTGCTCATGAAGAGGTTCGCATAACTGGGCGCGAACCATGTGCCCATCGCGGTGCCCTGGCACTGTACATAGTAGTCCCCTCCATACCAGAAATAGTTGTGAGTAAGGATGAATTCTATACTGTCAAGGATGAATTTAATTTGCTGGGGTTGAAGTGTTTCGTCCTGCCCTAAGATGTATTGGATGCTATCTATGCCTGTTTGTGATCTATGACGGTGAATAAAGATGTTACGTCGCTAAATGCTATCCATAGGTCGTCGTCCCACTGTAAGGTTTCAAGAGATTTGAGAATTTGTGTACTGTCGTGGGTGTAGGAGGCCTGTTTGGTGACATATGGTTGCAAAAAGTGGTCTATGTAGCGTGAGAGATTGGATGTTAGAGAATGTATTCCTGACACAATAGGTCTTCCCGGTGGGTTTGATTGATTCTTATGGAATTTGGGTAAGTGGTAGAAGACTGAAATTTTTGGGTTCTTTTCGTACAGGAAGGTGTATTCAGTTTTATTGAGTATGTCTGCTTCCAGTCCTTGTGATAAATGAGTGTGTAGTTGTTGTAAATAGGTGTCTGTTGGATTGCTGTCGAGTTGCTGATATGTGTCAGTGTCACCTAGTATTCTCTGATACTCTTGGTCATATTGTGTGACGTCCATAATGACTATGCCACCACCCTTGTCAGCTGGCTTGATAACGATGTCGTTGTTGGTCTTTAATTCCCTCAGGGCCAGTCGTTCTATTTTGTTAAGAGAGGGCCGTGAAAGTTTGTTTTTTAATTTATTACGTTTCCAGGTCTTTTTCCACTAGTTTTTCGAATGTGTGTATGTAGTGGCTCTTCTCTTGTGTGGGGTAGAATGTATATTGTTGCTTTAGGTTTGTATGCCAGTATGGTGTAATTTGTATATCCTTCTGTCTGATGGGTTGCTTGGCAAAAAATCTTTTCAGTGTGAGTTTTCTGATGTAGCGATGTAGGTCCAGGTATACATTGAATTTGTTTGCTGTGTTTGTGGGAGCAAATTTAAGAGCTTTGTTAAGAACAGAGATATGACTGGGACTAAGTTGAAAGGTGCTCAGATTAAAAATGTCCATGGGTGTGTTAGCATCTATGTTGGTGAGGTGGTCGTTGTTTTGGGTTTTTTTGCCGCCTCGCTGTCCTCTCCTTATTCTAGTTTTCTTTTTTGTTGATTTCCCACTGTGATGGTGCCTATGGTCTGTCTGGGGCTTAGGTTTTGTCCTAATAAAACCTCTTGCCCCTGGTTGTGTGTCGTAGGGGTAATGTTTTGTGTTTTGGTTGTCTGTTCCCAGTAGTTGTTGTTGCTGGTGTGGGGTATTTGTTGGATCCTTGGCGTCTGTAATTTCTTGTGTGGTCTCTATATGTGGTTGGACGGGTTCTTGAGTTTGTTCCTGATTGACTATTCCCGTAATGTCCAAATCTAGCCATCCCTGTTCAAATGATTGTAGGATTCTATCGCTGTAATCTTCCTCTGATACTGAGTTATAGGTGGAGAAGGTGCTGTCCCTATCTGTGGTTGTGCTTACGTCTGATTCGTCTAGGGGCTGTTGTGTTCCATCTGTACGTCTGGTGTTGTGGATCTATGTCATGAACTGTTGATATGTGAGCCATAATTTATTGTATATGGTATTAGTAGTGTTTTTAGTTGTTGCTGTCTGTCCTTAGTTTTGTAAGTGAGGTATAGGTTGTCCCTAAGGGCTTTTTTCTTCTTAATTTGGAGTATTTTCTGTTCCTTCCTTTTAAGTTTTTCTAGGGTTAATTCCTCTAGCTTTTGATAATCCTCTTGTGTTTTGAAAGGGGTTAGTTCCAGGTCTAGGTTCTCTATATTCTTTCCAAGTTTTCCTGTGACTCCTTTAAGCCGTTCCTCACTGCACGCTACTGACAGCGTGGGAAGCCCTGACCACGGCACACCAGGCGGGACGCCGAGGCGAACTGTGACGCAGGTGGGAACAACGAAGGAGAAACCCATGGAGGAATCTCACACATCAAAGCCGGCAAGCACTCTGCCGCCCAGAACATCGGAACCACGCTGCGAGGCTGTGGAAGACGCGCACAACACAGAGGATGGATAGGAATGAATGAGGACAACACAAAATAATAGAAAGGCTTTAATACAAGTGGAACACAGTGAGTGCATTTTTCACTTTCCTCTCTCCATTTGTTATAATCTGCACCATCATTCTCCTTTGTTTCCTCCCGCTCCTCTCCTGTCCAACGGTTCAAACATTTCCCCAGTTGGATGAGCATCTGAGCACCAGAGAGGCATTGCGACAAGTTCACAGACCATAAGTGCACCTAATACTGTCTTATTCTCCTGATTTGACGGTCTGCACTATCACTGTTCTATTTGTCTCTTTTTCTGTACCCCCTCTGCATTGAGCTACACCTTGAGCTGTTGGGAACCAGGCTGTTGGAAGTCACATATATAGAAGCATTGAACTTATTAGAGTTTATATTGTGGACCACTATAGGAACACTTAAGACATGAGTGCTATTAATATCTTATAGTTTCTTTGCAGAATATTTTTATTGCTTTCAAAAGCGCCCATGTACAGGTTGGCAAAACTCAGGGCGAACTTGGTGCCCATAGTTGTGCCCATGGTCTGCAGATACATCTGATGATTTTTCATGGTCACCTGAATATGCATTTTTAACGTTAGATGTAACATACTTATATACAAATATTTCCCATGATAAAGGCCTCAAAGTCATTAGAGAAACTTTATCTACTAATGTATCATTATCTGAATTATTTATTAATTTTATTGTTGATTCAATTCAATATATATATTAGAACATAATTATTTTTTATTTGATGACCAGATGTATCTGCAGACTATGGGCACAGCTATGGGCACCAAGTTCGCCCCGATTTTTGCCAACCTGTACATGGGCGCTTTTGAAAGCAAAAATGTGCAGGGGGGGTCCTTTTGAGGCAAACTTGGTGCTCTATAATAGATTTATAGATGACTTGTTTATTACTTGGCGAGGCAGTAAGGAAGAAGCTGGAGCATTTGTACAATATTTGAACCAAAACGAATATAATTTACAATTCACGTATACTTTTCATCGTACAATCATTGACTATTTAGATTTGGCTTTAATTGCTTCCAAAAGTACCATCATTTGTAAAAACTATCTGAAATCCGTAAGTTCGAATAATTACTTACATTATTTCAGCGTCCATCATAAACCTTGGGTCAAAAATATACCCAAGGGTCAATTGGGTCGATTAAAAAGAAATTGCACTTTAGAGAAAGATTATCAAGAACAGGCAGATGAACTTATAAATAAATTTTGAAATAGAGGTTATCCTGATAGTGTGTTACTTGAGGCACGGGAAACAATAGATAACAAAAATAGATCTGAATTGTTAAATCAGAAACAGAAAAAATTATGGCGCCTATACAATCCCGAACACCTGATAATAAAGTCATGTTTATATCTAACAGACAATCACTAAAAATGTAAAATATTCTGCAAAGAAACTTTAAGATATTAATGACAGATCCTGTCTTAAGTCAAATATTAAGTCCCATGCCTCAAGTAATATTTAAGAAAAACAAAAATTTGAAATCCCTTATGCCGCCCCCCGCCCACCAGCAGTAACGTGAGCGTAGGGACGCTGGAGGACGTCCCCTTCAGCGTCCCTACGGCGCTACTATGGACGCCCGATCTACGATCGGGTGTTTCCATAGTGACTCCGGGCAACATCTGCCCGGCGCATGCGCAGTACGGCTACGGCCGCCGTACTAGCGACGGCAGCCGTAGCTCTGGATCAGGCCCATAGTGTATCCAGACACTTTAGAGATAATAATATATGAAGAAAGAGAGAAGGGGGCGCCTAATGGTGAAGTACCGTTTATTTTTAAAATTTGCTAGCGGTATACAGGATGCGTACCAGAGCAAAAAAGGTTAAAAGCATATATCACAGTCAACACGACAAGCGGTGCACGGTACCAGTGTCCAGCGTCCCGGGCAAGGCAGATGATGAATGACCGCCGGTTCCACGTGGAGACAGTGAGAGGTGGGTTGTGGAAGCTCCTTCCATACGCGTTTCGTCGGAGAATCGACTTCATCAGGGGGTGGAGTTGCTACTGACTGGCTTTCTCTTAAATAGGGTTCCGACCCTGGTGTTTAACCCTATCAGGGCTCGCACACCTACAGTCGGCATATTAAACAGATATCTCTATATTCAGAGCACGGGCAGTTATACACACCAAGACAACATGTTATTTAAAAAATTACAAATGAAAACAAGAAACAGTATATTCATCTAATGGGAAGCAAACTTCTCCGGGATACATATACATAGTACTAGCTGCTAAATAGTGATAAACCATATTACCACAATGAGAACCTTATTATCATACAGAGTCATGCAATAGATATAAAAGTGCAAAAATGCTGTATACGTTTTTTTATCTCTATCGCCCCCCCTAATATCATTAGGCACCCATTCTATCCCTTTGATTTCAGTCAGTACATGAGTTATGCACCTGTGTAAAATGCCTCGAGAGGCTGTGATTTGCGAACTTATGATTTATATTTCTCAGATGTTCCAGTATTCAGAGTTTTAACATCCGCTTTGTTTTTCCAATATACCTTAGTCCGCACCAACATTCAATTAGTTAGACAACAAAGGTAGTTTGACAGTTTATAGGATGTTTAATTTTATGTTGTTTATCTCTAGTATGGTTTTCAAAACTCTTCCTTTCTGGATGACAAAAGGTACACACTTTGCATCTATTGCATGGAAAGAATCCCATTGTTTTCGGCCGAATAGTATCAGTATTGGACGGTAGAGGTTTTAGGTGACTAGACGAAACAATTGATTTTAGATTCCTAGTTTTTCTGAATCTAATAACCGGCTGATCAGGTAGGAGTGATCCTAAAATAGGGTCCATCTTTAGGACAGACCAATGCCTGGAAAAGATCTTCCTAATGTTATAACTTTCATTATTGTAGGTAGTTACACAAGCTCCAGCCTTGTCATTTGAGTTCTTATCTTTAGGTTGGTATTCTAGTAGGCTGGCACGATCTCTCGATTTAGTCTTATTGCAACTCTTCTCAATAATTTCTGGTGGATAGTTTCTCTCTAGGAACTTTTCTTTAAAGAGATGGACCTGATTATCAAAAGTCTCAACGGATGAACAATTGCGTCTAAGACGCACGAATTGGGAATATGGAATATTAGAAACCCATTTCTTATGGTGACAGCTGTTGAACTGTAGATAACTATTAGTGTCTGTGCTTTTAACAAACGTTGATGTGGTTAATTTGTTACTTGGGGCTACAGGTGCCTGGATCAATAGGTCGAGATATTCAAGAGTATCACCCCCAAATTTGGAGGTGAACTTCAAGCCATATTGATTCTGGTTCAGAGATAAAAAACTTATACAGCGGGAATCCTATTGGATCATTACCCTCAACACCCTGGCCCCTTATGGTTTAAACGAAGGGTTTGAAATAACCCAATTTTTGTAATAACTCGACCCTTCTTATTAACATCTGAGGTATCTGACTTGATATTTGCCCGTCGAGTCACCCTGTGTCTAATGCCGTTTTACCAATATTTGGTCCCCCTCCGACTTGTCTGATATGCCTGTGGCTTACGAAATATAAAATCTCTTTAGGTTTTTATCTCTATTATTTTGCAACTATTATTCTTCACTGTGTTTGGAGAAAAAGGTTATTATATACTTTATATATATTTTGCTTCATTTTTCCTGACAGATTGTGGTTTGTGTCAGTGTATGAATTTTCCTCATAATCCTCTTATGAATTGTAACCAGTATGGGGTCCTTATCTAATATCATTATTGCACTTTTATATCTATTTCATGACTCTGTATGATAATAAGGTTCTCATTGTGGTAATATGGTTTATCCCTATTTAGCAGCTAGTACTATGTATATGTATCCCGGAGAAGTTTGCTTCCCGTTAGATGAATATACCGTTCCTTGTTTTAATTTGTTATTTTTAAAATAACATGTGTGTATAATTGCCCGTGCTCTGAATATAGAGATATCTGTTTAATATGTCGACTGTAGGTGTGCGAGCCCTGATAGGGTTAAACACCAGGGTCGGAACCCTATTTAAGAGACAGCCAGTCAGTAGCAACTCCACCCCCTGATGAAGTCGATTCTCCGACGAAACGCGTCGGGTAGGAGTTACCACAACCCACCTCTTACTGTCTCCACATGGAACCGGCGGTCATTCATCATCTGCCTTGTCCGGGACGCTGGACACCGGTACCGTGCACCGCTTGTCGTGTTGACTGTGATATATGCTTTTAACCTTTTTTGCTCTGGTAAACATCCTGTATACCGCTAGCAAATTTTTAAAATAAACGGTACTTCACCATTAGGCGTCCCCTTCTCTCTTTCTTCTATTTGCTACAGGTCCGCTTCAAGGAGGTGGTCCATTTAAAGGGGAAGACGTGGTCCTTTATAGGGATCTGGTGAACATTATATTGTGAACATTGGAGCTATATTTGGGACTAATTTTTGGACTTACAGCATATATTATTTATATAAGTAAGCGCACCTGATTTGCATATATATATATATATATATATACACAAAGAAATAAGGTCATAATATAACATCATTATTACACAAAAATGAAGTTCAGTGCCAGATTGTAACATTTTTTAATTATGTGGTAAATACACAAGCGATGGGTGTTAAACAGATTCATGTATAGATAAATTAAGCTATGAAAGAGGAGCGGTAGCAGATGTCCCAGTGCCAGTCTAACAAACATGGCGGTCTCTATATCATCTTTGCCATACTCTCAATACGATAGGACGTTACATAGTAGCAAAGTGTGTCCATATTTTATGTCTGGATGCCCGAAGTCAGAGTGAGTATTCATATTACAAGTATATTACTTATTTAACAACGTTGTGTGTAACAATACACAAATATATGAACAATATCCGACTAT
The DNA here is from genome assembly GCA_011038615.1 of Limnodynastes dumerilii. Lineage (NCBI taxonomy): Eukaryota > Metazoa > Chordata > Amphibia > Anura > Limnodynastidae > Limnodynastes > Limnodynastes dumerilii. Next base: position 82,255 of record WWET01003681.1, on the reverse strand, counting down.
CTGAAACTATATAAGGCTCGAGTGTGTTTTCTATTAGAACAACAAGTCAGAGACAATATTGGTATAAACACTAGTGTGGAAGGCTGCTTTAACCCTGGAAATTCCTCAGAGGAAAGTTCAGCTATGAGTGTTTGACTATTATAACAGCTAAATACCGTATGTATGTTAATGAATATATACAACTATGAATGATTTCAATATTCAAACTTTTAAACTTTTTTATATTATTTCCGTCAATCTGCATCTAATTACTATCAGCTGCTATGATTCGTGATGACTATAAAACTCCATATATGGACGTGATTCAATAGGCTTGAGAAAGTTCTACAAAAGAACGAAACGCGTCGCCTTGTATACACGTACCTGGCTTGTTAGATCTTTGGACACTCTCCCCGTGGTTGTTGATTGTTGGACAGAGCAATTCATTACATTCGTGATATTCACGGTGGCCACCCGACATTCACTTTACTACCAACAGAACACACTATAAGATATTAGGACCCGGACCTTCTGCCGCCCTTGGAGGGAGACAGCAGTGACTGTTTTTCTACCCATGGGACCCTTGCACAAGGTCCTAAGTGGACCGCTGCGGTATAGTAACTATTTAATTGAAGCAGAGTGTTTTCATCCCGTTTGTTTGCAGTGGAATATCAAATATCTTCCACAGAGCTCTCCATTAGATCATTGCTATACAACCACCTTTTAACAAGACTGAGGTGGTCTTGCGAAACCTATTGATACCAAAGTGTGATACATGCTACTTAAAGGTTTTCCAACTTTAAACAAATATATATTTAGTGTCTATTTTATTACATAGACAGCAACGTGTTTTATAATTTTGTCTAGTTTTATATTGCACATACATTTTAATGTTATCATATTTGTTAATAAATACTGTTATATATTTTTTTTTTTAAATTGAGTTTCTTTATTGGTTTTACACACAAAAAACTAAATACAAACCTACAACACAACTCCAATAACCCGAATTCCTCCCCAGTCCCTCTGCCCTTTCAAAAATCCACCCCTACCCCCTTTTGACAAGCATATATACAGTAAACATATTACATAATAAGCAGCACAGCATATTTAAGAAGACAAAACTTCTCAACACTTTTAGGAATGTATAACAAACCAATAGATTACATTACATTACAATCAGGCCCTAATAGGATCCTTAAGACCTGCCCCGGGACATCATTATTGCAGGAGTGTTTTTACAACTCTGCAGATTGAACATCAGGGTACTTATACAGTAAAGAAGATTCCAGCCAGGGGTCCCATATCTAAAGGAACCGAGCCAGCGTCCCTCTTTTGGTATGGACAAATTTCTCATGGTTCAGAGCCACATTTACCAACCCAACCCAGTTGTGAAATGTCGGGGGATCAGAGCCCATCCATTTCCTAACCACCAATGCCAGGGCCAGTGTACACAATATACCCACATAGAGGTGCACAGCTGAGGAGAAATTCTCTGTCAAATCTATTCTGAACAGAAAGGTTTTGGGGTTCAAAGGAGGCAGGGGAGTGAATGTGGAGCAAATAGCCTCCCACACCTTCTCATAGAACTGCTTAATAAGAGGGCAGGCCCACACCAGGTGCCAGTAATCTGTGTCATCCGCCCCACATTTTGGGCAACATGCATCCCCACGCAACCCCATTCTAACCAATCTATGAGGAGATAAATAAGCCCTATGGAGCATATACATTTGAATCTGTTGGTAACGGATTGACGAGGTTGCCATCGTACTGCACACCAGGACATGGTTCCACTCTTCATCCTGCAAGATTCCCAAATTAGACTCCCATCTCACTCTAAGGGCAGGGAGGTTGTCCCCATATAGAAGTTCAGCAAGAGAGGCATAAAGAAATAGACCGAACGCCTCTTAGCCAGTTCAGACAGCATGAGCACTACCGGAGAAGGTTGAACCAGGGGCACCTCCCCTGCAAACTGGACGTTCAAAGCATGCCGAAGCTGTAAGTACTGAAACAAGTGTACTTCACCTAAGGAAAAAGCTTCCTCTAGCTGCGCAAAAGTTCTCAGCACCCCTTCCGAATAAAGCTGGCCTAGGGAAACCAGCCCAGCTTGAATCTAAACCCTGCGACCTTGAAGGCTAGACAGCTCCAACCAAGAAGGGGTATACCAAAGAGGAGTGTCAGGGTCATACAATTTAACCGCTAATAGTTGGTTCAAAATTTCCCAAACCCCCAACGCCTGCATGAGCAATGGGACCCTCCTTGTACCTCCCCCCTGCCAACAGAAACTGCAACAGGGTCAGATTATGTCGACCCACCTGATGTATCAGATCACCCAGGAGTCCATTCCCACTATCACTAAGCCACGGAACTAAATGAGCTAATTGGGCAGCAACATAGTATCCCCAAAGATCAGGAAACGCTAACCCCCCCCCCCAACTGTTTATTCCGGCAAAGAACAGAAAGAGACACCTTGTGTCTCTTACCCGCCCAGACAAAAGAAAGAAAATGTGTATTAAGGGATCTAAAATATGAGTGAGGCAGCAACAGGAGTGTCATTTTTATTAAGTTGAGCTTAGACAGGGGGAGCTTAGAGATTCTACCTCTAAACCATTGCGTTATGGGAGTTAAATTTAAACTACAATAGTCAGAGGTCTCAAGGGAAACCCACATGCCCAGGTACTTAAACTTAGTGGTCAATTGAAGAGGGCAGAAGGGAGGAACCTCCACAGGATGGGAGCTAGTAAGGGAGAATATGTTAAATTTTTCCCAGTTAATTTACAAACCAGAATACACCCCAAACAAATTAACTACATCCAATAAAGCGGGAAGCGAATCACCCACCCTCGCCAAGAACAGCAGCATGTCATCCGCATAGAAGGGCAATTTTGTCGGTCCCCGTGCCGGCTGGGAGGCCGACAATCCTTGAATCAGATCTAACAAGACATGCCAACGGTTCAATAGCAAGGGTGAAAAGCGTAGGGGAGAGTGGACATCCTTGCCTGGTGCCTCGGTCCAATGGAAACGGATCCGTGGTACATCCATTAACACAGAGCCTGGCAGCCAGGGAGGAATATAAAAGTTGTACCCACTTAACAAAACGGGGCCCAAAACCAAACTGGCACAGAACTTCCCACAAATACCTCCACTCCACCGAGTCAAAGGCCTTGGCAGCATCCAGTGACACCACCGCAGCCCCCTCCTCAGCTTCATGGGGAAACTGTAAGAGACGACGGAGATTTGTGGTGGCAGACTTATTAGGCATAAAGCCAGTCTGATCAGGGTGCATAATGGAAGAAATCACTTGGTTTAGCCTGCGAGCTAGCAATTTGGCCAGTATTTTAACATCAACTGATAGCAAAGAAATGGGCCTGTACGATTCAGGGTGAAGTGGGTTTTTCACGGCGTATGAATCACCACTATGAGAGCCTCTGACATGAAAGGGGGTAAACAGGTACTCTGAAACAGAGAATCATATGTATCAAAGAGGCACTTTATAAAGAATTCTTTACATTTTTTGTATAATTCAATCGGGAGCCCATCAATTCTGGGCGATTTGTTGTTGGGAAGGGAGCTAATAACCACCTCAAGTTCAGCTGGGGAAAAAGGGGCCTCCAGCATCTCCACTGCCCCCGCCGATAATCTGGGGAGAACCACAGCATCAAGGTATGTGTGCAACTCCAATTCTGAGCACGTAGCCTTAGTGGCATAAATAGATCGGAAAAATTCCAGGAAGACAGCAGCTATGTCCTGAGCCCTGGTACAAACAACCTGTCTAGCATCCATAATCTCAACAACATTCCGGGTATCCTGATCCCTCTTGGCCAAGTAAGCCATATAGGACCCTGCCATGTCCGATTGGGCATACGTAAAATGACCCGCAAATAGTAGTCACCTCTTGGACTTAGCATAGAGGTGATCGGTCCAATCCTTCTGTGCACTCATCCATTTTAACCTGGCTGGTTCACCCCATGTACAGATATACTCAGCCTCACACACACCACACCTTTGCTCCAAAGTCCGTTCCTGCTCCCTAAAATATTTTTTCTTTCTGGCCACACTTGCAACCAAAGACCCACGTACAACAGCCTTAAAGGCCTCCCACAAGATGGCAGGGCCTGGATGATCCTGGTTATCCGAGAAATAGCCGTCCCACTCCGTGACCAAGTCAGGCCCTGCTCCCATCAGCTCCAGCCAGTATGGATTGAACCTCCAGAAACATAATATGGCATTGTCCTGAAGAACCAGGGACATAATTACCGGGGAATGGTCAGAAATGCCTCTTGGTAAATAATCAATAGAGTCAATATATGGGACCATGGAAGCAGAGGTAAATAAAAAATCTATT
>WWET01003681.1:51696-62160 GCA_011038615.1 Limnodynastes dumerilii | reverse complement strand
GAATTATAAGGACTGCTAGAAGGGAATGGGATTCTAGGGACAGAAGGGATTCGGTTATCAAAGGGCCCCACCCATAAGCATAGGTCTGTTTCAATTTGTCCCACCTATATATATAGGTTAATCCTTCGGTGCTACCCTGCCTCTACACAAATCAAGATAACGAACAGAAGAAGAAAAAGAAAATAGGGGCTGTTGCGTGCACTTTTATAGTCCTTATCAATAATAATCTAAAATATTAGATAACTTTATTAGTATGCATTAAAATATAACAATTACTGGGTCCATATATGTGGGCAGGGAATGAACAGCATAAAGGGAAGAGTGGCAAGGATGCCAGCGAAATATAAAAACACCAAAAAATTAAATTATAGTGTTCAGACAAGACAAAATAGTGATATAAAAACAAATACACGAGGGAACTATCAATACGTTGATAGTAATAGATTATATTACTATTAAATCCCAATATTTAGTATAATTATTCTCTTATATTTGATATATTGGTGATCACAATACTCAGATGTATAGCTGCAGGTCCACCAAGGGACAGTATGTTAAATATACAGGAACATAAATCCAATTTTATAGTTAGTAACTGAGGTTGATTATACCCTCAAAGATATTTAAATAGATATTTAGTTAGTATAAAACTATAATAGTTGGAAAAAACTGCTACAAAATTAATTCTACTTATATTGATGGAGATATAATACAAAGAAACAGTTCTCTAAAGGAAATGTATCGTTTTTAAGAAAATAATTATAAATGATAAAGAGAACTGTCCTGAATCAATTTAATAAAGAGCAAAATAGAATGGCCACAGGCTCTATGCTGGATTTAGTAATTAACGTGGGGTGAGATTCCCCATGGTAATCCAAATAGGAGAGCTAATCAGGGATGTTTAAAATAAAACTGTAATGACGGACAACAAGTCCGTGTCGCGTCTCTGCCTTAAGCTAGAGATGCGGCAGGTGTAAATCCCGCAGCATGTACAACTGGGATAAACATTGAAATTAAATAAGGTTTAAGTTAAATAAACAACAAGTTCCCTCGTGTGTTTAAAACGCCTACGCGCGTTTCGCTCGAAAGGCGAGCTTTCTCAAGGCATCAACGGGTCTGCTGACAGGTAAGTATATTTATAGTGACTACAGCCAATCAGCTATGTCTACGGAAAAAACCACTGCCCCTTCTATTCGGAGCCTATCGAACAACTGGACGATGATTAAGATTGACAGTTCTTGAAACGGGTATATGAAAGAAGTGGAGTTTGGAAAGGAAAACATACAAAGGAAATTAATAATTCACAATCAAACACAGTTAGGAGGTTATACTAGCGGCTGTGTATCTTATAGAGGATATTATATAGGGTATTTTGCTATTATATACACAACATATATGAAAACTATAGTGTATGGTATTGAAAAAAGGTTTAATCAAGGTGTATTAACATCTTATCAAGTTATCCCAATTACTTAGAGGACAAAAAATGTGTAATAAGTGTTTAATAATTGTGCAGTGAAGACAAGTATATAATAATTAAACAGTGAGAGCATGTAGAAAGAAAACATATTATAAGAAAGTGAAACCTAAGTATGTGTGTATGTTAATGTATATGCTCACATATACACACATATATGCATATATATATATATACACATATGTGTATACAAATGCACATTAAATATATATGTGACTTTGATGAATAGTGTTATAACAATATTGTGTTGCACAGCAACAGTATATAATCATCCATGTGTTGAAAGATACCTAAAATAATAGGTTAAATCCTTTCTTAGATTGAATTAATATAGACACATCCTAGTGTGTATAAAATAAAAAATAATAAATTAACTATATTAATAATAGTGATTATAAATCAATCAATAATAATCAAACAGTAATAATCTTGGATCCAATAAAATGTGGTGAGAGAACGAAAAAACAATAAAAAACGAAGAAAACACAAATAAAATAAAAAATAAAACATAGTGTAAATAAACCAATAAATTATTTAATTATGGTGAAAAAGGAGTACATTAAAAAATGTGACTCCTATCAAATATGAGACATTCCTCTGTGTAATTAAATAGTGGATAAACTCTCTAGGGTTAAATGTATTGAATCTCCCATCCATAAAATTTATGGACAGGCAGTATATAAAACATGAACTCACCACACCTCATATATATAAAAGTTTAAATATATATTGTGTAACTCCCTACTGGACAAGTAATTAAATTGCCCATGAAATAATATCACTCATATTAGAGATGATTAAATTATATATGATATATCAAACAGTCACTATCCTATATGAAACAGTTAGAGAGCTCTATCAATGTGGTAGTATCAGTGATCTTTGAAATGAAAAGATCACTGATATATATATCTGAGTCTCAACCATAGGAAACCAGAATGGAATCATCCAATATTAAAGGGGATCAGACCAGGAATTCTGTGAAGTTATTCTCTTCATTCAGCCCTCTTGGACTCATAGAGCCCAATTCGAATATCCACTTGGCCTCAAAAGTTCCCTATCCAAGTCTCCTCCCCTAATGCCCAATCTGACCTGCTCTATGCCAAATGCTTTGATGTCCCTAGGATTTGCCTCATGGGCAGTCAAAAAATGCCTTCTTCAATTTGTCCCGATCTGAATGTACATTGCAGACACTTCCTATGTGTTCCAAGACACGCTGCTTTAGTGAGCGGCGTGTCTTGCCCACATATCTTTTTCCACAAGGGCAAGTTAAGCAGTAGATAACTGCTGTACTGTCACAATTAATAAAATCTCTGATTTTATATATTCTATCATATTTGTCCTTGATCGTCATAGTATTAACCATGTGTGTGCATGCTTTGCAGTGGCCACAGCTATATGATCCTTTTTTGTTTATGTTACGAAAGCCATTCTTGTTGTCAAAATGGCTTCGTACCAAGTGATCTTTTAGATTTTTAGACCTCCTCCAACTCATAGTGGCTCTTTCTGATAGAACTGCCTCCAATTTGGATTCTGCACGTAGAACATTCCAATGTTCTTGTAGTATGTTTTTTATTTCTCTCCAGTGTCTGTTGAATTGTGTAGTAAACCTCAGGCAGTTGTTTTCATCAAATTTTTTGACTTTAGGGATCAAAAGAGATGATCTATTCATATTATTGATCCTATATTGTGCCTTTTTAATAATTCTGTTACTGTAGTCGCGAGCTATCAATCGTTTGTGTAATTCAACAGATCTGGATTTAAATATTTGATCGTCCGAGCAGTTCCGCCGCAATCTTATAAATTCCCCCATCGGGATTCCTTTTATAGTGGCTGGCAAATGGGAACTACAGGCTTGTAGAAGTGTATTTGTAGATATGGGCTTCCTGTAGATGTCAGTTTTCAATATATAATCTTCTCCCACAGATATACGTAGATCCAAGAAGTTGACAGCATCCTTGTTGATATCTCTAGTGAGTTTGAGATTCAGATTATTAATGTTTAGAAGATCTATGAACTCATCCAAGAGATTTTTCTCACCCTCCCATATGATAAATAGGTCATCTATATAACGACACCATATCAAAATATGTTCCGTGTATATAGAGTGCTCATCACAAAATACTATTGTATCCTCCCACCACCCAAGGTACAAATTCGCATATGTGGGGGCACAAGCCGCCCCCATAGCGGTCCCTCGTACCTGCAGGTAAAAGGCATTGTTGAAAACAAAGTAATTTTTTGTGAGAATAAAATTCAGAAGTTTAAGTATAAATTCATCCTTCTCATTGTAGTTATCCAGTCTCAAAAAATGTTTGACCGCTTGTAAACCATGATGGTGGGAGATACTAGTATATAGAGACTCCACATCCAATGTGCAGAGCCATGTGTTGTCATTAACCATCAAACCATCTAATTTCCTCAAAATATCCGAGGTATCCTGAACATATGATGGGAGTTGGAGCACATATTTTCTGAGGTGATGGTCAACAAAGATGCTGCCTTTTTCTGTTAGACTCCCAATGCCAGCCACTATCGGTCGTCCAGGAGGAATGGTGTCATTCTTATGTATCTTTGGTAGTAAGTATAGCGTTGCTACCTTTGGATCAGGCACATCTAAGTATAATTTGTCTTCCTTGCTAATTGTCACATTCTGAGATGCTTGTTCAATCAAGGAATCATATGATGTCTTAAAATCAGACGTGGTATTAAATGTAAGTTTTTTGTAACAGCTAGTATCAGAGGGGCTGATTCAGAGATGCGATTGCGAAAAGATCGCAAATATACGCACCTTTGCTAAGATCTTAGCAGGTTCCAGCCCACTGCATAAACAGACACTCCCCTTGCAAACAGCGGTGGATCTTAAACTTAGACCACCATTGACTTGCCTTAACTATACGCTGTCATTTGGGATCTTAAGTGACGTGGGAGCGTTCATTTAAGATCCTAAGTGTCAGCCCTCGCCCACTTTCCCTCATTTCCCTGCCTCCCCCCGCCCATTTCCATGCAAATCCTTAAGATCTTAAAGATTCGCTGCACTTAAGATCTTAAGTGCTTGCGTGCGATTCAAACTTACGCTCTTAGCGAACTTACGCTCCTAACCTCTACGTAAACGGCGTTGCACTATTACTACGCATGCGCAGTTTTGCGAATTTTCTAAGATCTTAAATATACGCACCTAAGTGCCGTGGAAATCGCATCTCTGAATCAGCCCCAGAAAGCTGTCGATCCGCTTCATTCATATATAGCTGTTTGTCCCAAACCACTATATTTTCTCCCTTGTCGGAAGGCTTAATAAGGACTTCCTTCCAGTTTTTCATTTCTTCAAGGGTCTGTTTCTCTTTTACATTAATTTTACCTAATTTGGATTTCTTGGTCAGGAAAAGTTTATCAAAATCTTCTGATACAAGCTTTTTGAAGACCTGAATCGCAGGACTTATGTTCGCATTTGGACAAAATGTAGATTGTTTTTTGAGGGTCTTGGGGAGGATAACTTAAGAAATGGAAGGAGGTTCAGATAGGGAATCCCTTTCAAGATCCTCCAATGCCTGTATGGCCTGGAGATCATCATCATCAAACACGGTGGGTAGCAAATGATCCGATATTCCAATTTCTGTAGTGTTATTAAAGAAACATTTCAATAGAAGTTTCCTTGTAAATAATTCCAAGTCTTTTTCCAGTAAAAATCTGTCAAAATCTCCTGTCGGAGAAAAGGTGAGACCCCTTGATAATAATTTTTCTTGGTCTTTGGTGAGGATTTTATCCGATAGGTTAATAATCCGCAAAGAAGAGTGTGCTACCTCTTCGTCCGTTGCTTCCCCCTCTGTGGTTTCCCTTCCCAGTCCCTTAATTCTTTCTTTCTTGTGTTTCTGACCTCCTCTCCTTGTGTTTCTGAATAATTTCCTATAGGGTTTATCATGGGGCCCGTGGCCCCCCAAAAAAACCTGTTCACTTATTAGTTTCCTTGGTAGACATAGGGTTTCTTCCTGTCCCTCTCCTTCTGATGATTCTGCATCAGATGTTAGGTAGTTGAATGATACACTCCTATTTCTGCTATTGTAGTTCTTATTGTTTTTATTTTTATTAAAGGGCCTAGTGCTCTCCCATGAGAAGACATTGCTGGTCTCATAGTCATTTTTGTCACGCAAAAATTTTCCTTTCTTTTTATTAATGATATAGCATTCGTAATCATCCAATTCCTTTTTTATTTTATTGTATTTTGTTTGAAAATCTTTCAATGATTCCACCACCTTTAATTTCTCTGTGACAGTTTGAATTTCAACTGTATAACGATTCAGCAAAAGCATATCGTGTTTAGTCAAAATAGTGATAAGTTCTTTAGAGCATTTTGAGAGAGCTGCCTCTCATTCTTTTTTTAAGTTATCACTTGCCAATTCAAAGTTGGGAAATAATTTAGGTCTTAGTCCACGAGGAATCATATTTACTTTGTTATAATTATCAAGCATAATTTTATTTAAATGAGTTTTAATTTGTTTCATCTGTACCTGTTTGAAATTTCTTAAATCAGAAATCCAGTCATATGTTTGTTCTAGATTCCTATCAGTTGTTTCAGAGAAGGGCTCATAGTCATTAGTATTCCATTTTTGTTGTCTAGAAATAATATCTTGAGATAAATTGAATTCAGACATTGTTGATAGATTGAGGCCACTCCTTCCAATATTAGTAAATTTTCCAAAATTAAAGTGCTATTACACTATAGTGGAGGTGCCGGTTCAAAAGAGTGTGGTAAGAACCACAGTAGAAGAGAGAACAAATTTGTAGTACATAGAACCGCACTCAAAATATCAATATTTAAGCTAGTACATTTCCTAACCCACAGAGCAGTAGGACACTGGAATTATAAGGACTGCTAGAAGGGAATGGGAATCTAGGGACAGAAGGGATTCGGTTATCAAAGGGCATAGGTCTGTTTCAATTTGTCCCACCTATATATAGGTTAATCCTTCGGTGCTACCCTGCCTCTACACAAATCAAGATACCGAACAGAAGAAGAAAAAGAAAATAGGGGCTGTTGGGTGCACTCTTATAGTCCTTATCAATAATAATCTAAAATATTAGATAACTTTATTAGTATGCATTAAAATATAACGATTAATGGGTCCATATATGTGGGCAGGGAATGAACAGCATAAAGGGAAGAGTGGCAAGGATGCCAGCGAAATATAAAAACACCAAAAAATTAAATTATAGTGTTCAGACAAGACAAAATAGTGATATAAAAACAAATACACGAGGGAACTATCAATACGTTGATAGTAATAGATTATATTGCTATTAAAGGTACCTTTCAACACATGGATGATTATATACTGTTGCTGTGCAACACAATATTGTTACAACACTATTCATCAAAGTCACATATATATTTAATGTGCATTTGTATACACATATGTGTATATATATATGCATATATGTGTGTATATGTGAGCATATACATTAACATACACACATACTTAGGTTTCACTTTCTTATAATATGTTTTCTTTCTACATGCTCTCACTGTTTAATTATTATATACTTGTCTTCACTGCACAATTATTAAACACTTATTACACATTTTTTGTCCTCTAAGTAATTGGGATAACTTGATAAGATGTTAATACACCTTGATTAAACCTTTTTTCAATACCATACACTATAGTTTTCATATATGTTGTGTATATAATAGCAAAATACCCTATATAATATCCTCTATAAGATACACAGCCGCTAGTATAACCTCCTAACTGTGTTTGATTGTGAATTATTAATTTCCTTTGTATGTTTTCCTTTCCAATCTCCACTTCTTTCATATACCCGTTTCAAGAACTGTCAATCTTAATCATCGTCCAGTTGTTCGATAGGCTCCGAATAGAAGGGGCAGGGTTTTTTTCCGTAGACACAGCTGATTGGCTGTAGTCACTATAAATATACTTACCTGTCAGCAGACCCGTTGATGCCTTGAGAAAGCTCGCCTTTCGAGCGAAACGCGCGTAGGCGTTTTAAACACACGAGGGAACTTGTTGTTTATTTAACTTAAACCTTATTTAATTTCAATGTTTATCCCAGTTGTACATGCTGCGGGATTTACACCTGCCGCATCTCTAGCTTAAGGCAGAGACGCGACACGGACTTGTTGTCCGTCATTACAGTTTTATTTTAAACAGCCCTAATTAGCTCTCCTATTTGGATTACTATGGGGAATCTCACCCCACGTTAATTACTAAATCCAGCATAGAGCCTGTGGCCATTCTATTTTGCTCTTTATTATATTGATTCAGGACAGTTCTCTTTATCATTTATAATTATTTTCTTAAAATCGATACATTTCCTTTAGAAAACTGTTTCTTTGTATTATATCTCCATTAATATAAGTAGAATTAATTTTGTAGCAGTTCTTTCCAACTATTATAGTTTTATACTAACTAAATATCTATTTAAATATCTTTGAGGGTATAATCAACCTCAGTTACTAACTATAAAATTGGATTTATGTTCCTGTATATTTAACATACTGTCCCTTGGTGGACCTGCAGCTATACATCTGAGTATTGTGATCACCAATATATTAAATATAAGAGAATAATAATACTAAATATTGGGATTTAATAGCAATCTAATCTATTACTATCAACGTATTGATAGTTCCCTTGTTTATTTGTTTTTATATCACTATTTTGTCTTGTCTGAACACTATAATTTAATTTTTTGGTTTTTTATATTTCGCTGGCATCCTTGCCACTCTTACCTTTATGCTCTTCATTCCCTGCCCACATATATGGACCCATTAATCATTATATTTTAATGCATACTAATAAAGTTATCTAATATTTTAGATTATTATTGATAAGGACTATAAGAGTGCACCCAACAGCCCCTATTTTCTTTTTCTTCTTCTGTTCGGTATCTAGTCTAAGAATGGGGTAAGCACAAAGCTTTCGTTGAGGCCCCTTGGACTCAGGGTGTTTAGAGTTGTAATCCAAAAGCCCTCTCTCTTAGCCAGTTTTTTTTAAGTCTGTCACCCCCTCTAACATCCATGGTGACATGTTCTATTGCTCTAATAGAGAACCAATCTATAGAGCCACCATGACAGGAATTAAAGTGACGGGAGACTGTATCTGGGTATTCCGATTAAGGATATTCCTATAATGTTCTAGTGCACGTATCTTAAGCGGGTGTTTTGTTTTACCCACGTAAGACTTTTTACACTTGCACTGCAACAAATATACTACAAAGGTTGTTTTACAGTTTGTAAAGTCTTTTATAAGAAACTGATTATTTTCAGCGGCGTCACAGAATGATTTATCTTTAGATATATATTTCCAAATTTTGCAACCCCCACAGGAGAAGCAACCCCTAGGTTTAGGAAGGAAGTTATTAGTAGCTGGAACTGTAGCTGTTGTCGGGGCCAGAAGACTAGGAGCAAGTGATGTTTATTCAAAATCCCTTTTATTACATTACTCTCCTTATTAAAATTGGTTACTAAGGGACAATCTATAACCGCCATCCCAGATGTAGATGGCAAGGCCTTCGGGGGAGATTTATAGGTTAACAAGGTAGATCTGTCAGTGTCCAAAGCATGTCTGAGACTATGCTGGATTAAAAACTCTGGGTAATTCCTCTCCCGGAACCGTTCTTCATATACCTTTGCTTGTTCAAAGAAGTCGTCCAGATTTGAACAGTTCCAACGTAACCGAAGGAACTGTGAATACAGGATGTTGTCCCTCCATTTCTTAAAATGACAACTCCGTACTCAAGATAGCTATTGCTATCCACCTCCTTAAAGAAGGTACTGGAAGACAAATGAGAACTGGGTTCCTCCGGTGCCCTAAGCCACAGGTCCAAAAACTCCATTTGTTTTTCCCCGAATTTGGAGGTAAATCTGAGGCCATAGACATTATCATTAAGGCTCTCCACAAACAGATTAAACTCCTCACAGGACCCACTCCATACCACCAGCACGTCATCGATATAACGTTTAAACAAACGTACTTTAGAAAAGGACCTATGGGTATACACTGAATTCCGCTCCCAGCTTCCAAGGTAGATGTTCGCGAAGCTGGGAGCAAAAATCGGACCCATAGTAGTCCCCTTTACTTGAAGGTAACATACATCCAGAAAGGTAAAGTAATTCTTCTTTAAGATGAACTCTGCACAATCGACCAAAAAAAACCTTTCAACTCCTCCGACACTGAGGGATCATCCTCCAAAGCCAATCTCAACACCTCAAGTCCCATCTGATGTGGTATGGAGGTATATAAACACTCTACGTCTATAGAACATAGACTAAAGGACCCCTCCTATTCAAGTTCTGACACAACCTTAAGCACTTGGGTTAAATCCTTTATAAAGGAATCCAATCGTGATACGTACTTTTTGATGTGGATATCAATGAACTCAGACAACCTTTATGTGACAGACTCAATCTCCGAGACAATGGGTCTGCCTGGGGGATTGAGTCTGTCTTTATGAAGTTTTGGGAGTTGGTAGAAGGTAGTGACTCGTGGATTTTTATTAAGAAGATAATCAAACTCCTCCTTACAAATAAATTTTTTCCTTCTACCAATAATTCCTCCAAATTATTTACAAAACCATCAGTCGGATTAGCCTTTAATATTCTATAAGATCAGTATCCCCTAACAACCGAAGGGACTCTTTAATATAATAATCCCTATTAAGTATAGCAATCCCCCCTGTCCTTAAAAGCTTGTTTAATAACAATAGAGGAGTCTGCCATTAGCTCCTTCAGAGTTTGTCTCTCCCATTTATTAAGGTTTGCGTCATTTCTAGGCCATTGGAAATTCAGACTATCCAAATCCTTCCTAACAAGCTCAGTGAAGAGCTCTATATATGGACCCCGTGATTCCAGCGGATAATTTTTTTATTTTTGTTTTAGGCCAGTCTTAGTGACCATTCCATTAGTAGACAAAGTTTTACTTTGAGCGTCTACATTATCAATAGATTTACTTTCAGATTTGGTAAATATA
>WWET01003681.1:18222-48953 GCA_011038615.1 Limnodynastes dumerilii | reverse complement strand
GCATGTAAATGGAGAGGGGGGGGGGGCTGCTTTTGCATGATAATACTACTAGCTTTCATTTTCACATAATTTCTATAATTGTGAGTTGGAATATAAAACAAAGTTATAAAAGAATAATAAATTATTTTGACACAAATTTAGGAAAGCATGCAGAAATGAATTTTATTTATCTGCAGTTACCACAATGTAATGTTATATTTTTCTATAGTTCATCAAAGTTCCCCTCCTATGCAGGGTTGTTTTAAGAAGTTAGCAGGATTTGTACATGGCCCCTCATACCCTAAGGCCTCCACACTTCCCCATAGCACCCCTGAGCATTCCCCCGCTGCACCTCCACCGCGGTGACACCCCTGAGCACACACTACAGTGTAGTTACCATCTATTGTGTAATTTTCTTGGGTCACTTACCAAGCACTTGTTACAACAATAGATCAAAGAAGAAGAAGAAGGGTAGGACAAGGAAAACCAGGGAAGGTAAATTGTTGGACACTATGACAAAGAAGCAATATCACTTGCCATAAACTCTATGCAAAATCAGAGTGAACAGATAAGAACTGTGATACCATACCTTATGGTCCTTTCCTCTCACACAGACAAGGGGTATTTTGACACTAGACTTGTGATATAGTAGACTTTTTTTATGGGGAATAGGCTTCTTTGTGTTTGGATGTCCCTTATCTACTTGGAGTACCTGTCTGATCTGAGCATTAGGCTCATTTCCTTTCTAGACATTAGGGAGATTGACAGTGGGCCTGAGGTAGGTGGTATATGAGATATAAAATAATTTTGTTTACATTTATACACTCGACAATATTAGGTAATATTTAAGTAGGTAAAAAATGTATTTAGGTAAAATATTTAATTAGGTCAAAATTTCACCACTGCCTAACCGTAACCAACTTAACAACATGGCCTAATCCCAACAATCCCCTAACAGTTTACTATTTCTACCCTAACACTAAAACTAACAGTAAAAATAGCAATTACTTAGTCGGACATTATATCAAACTCTACATGTGACGCTTAGTACTCCACTGATGTAACCCTAATAAAAAAATCAGTCCCCCAGATCTGAAGTCCAATTAAAGTCGGACCCCTGATTAAACATCAAACCCCTAATCTTATCCCAGATACAACAACTGTTAAAACTATATCCCTGATCTGAACCTCCTCCCCTCGCTGTAAATCAGACCACATTAAACTCATATACTGCTATAAAATACAGACTACATCTTAGTAATCGCCACGCAATACAAACTTTTCTGCCTCTTTATGCTTCCATACATCCTTTCCTGCCCCGTATGCAGCCATCCATTCTTTTCTTCTATCTGGTGTGTCCTTTTGTATGTGTCCAGAAATCCACTACTACCAAAAATTGAATTTTTTTTTATATGTGAGCTATTGTTTACAGTTTATCTCTTACTTGCTGCATTTATACCATGCTGTTTTTGAATCTAGTAAATGAGTATACTGTACCCAGTATCATTTTGTATCATTGCAAGACAGTTCTTCATGCTTTTTCCAGGTCCATTGTCACACTATACCACTTAATGAGGTTTAATGAGATTTATATTTAATGAGGGTTTCAAAGGAGAAAAAGGGAAAGTGTTGTCATCAGATTATGGTTTTCACATACCAAATCCATTCTGGCAAAAGATAGCTAGAATCTAATTTAAGGAACATAGATTATTTATTTTCTATATGTTATGTCACTTACTATAATATCAAGAATTATGTAGAATGCATTTGCTTAAAAACTAAAATCTGTTTTGTCAAATTAAACACAATAATACATTTTAATATAAGATTCCCTAAAAAATCTTTTTTTCAATCCAGAACCCCGCAAAGCAAGCATAACAAATGAATTAATGTGCACAAGTAATATAGTTGTTTTTTTTTAACCCATATGTGTTTTAAAAAACAACATGCAGTTTTTTGCTAACAACTGAATTGGATGCATCATTATAGAAGAATATATCTATAAGAAAATATGATTCCACACCTATGTTTAATTACACTGGACTTGATTCACGCTTAAGAAGCTATGGCTTCTTAAATGTGTAATCTTCCGAAATGACCCACTAAGAAGAAAATGACGCATGGTAAGATAAGGTAACCCTATGGCACTTAAAAGTGGCATAACGTACCAAAAAACGGGCGGTTTAGGGGCAGGTACGGATCTGACTGCACCTAATTTACTCTTAAGCATGAATCAGGTCTACTTGCAAACCCATTAAGATGAAAAAATGCACATGTGCTAAAGCTTTCTGACACATTTCTGGCATATTTACTGTCTTCACTTTTGGTTATACTTATGTTTTTAACATCTGTGCTCTTAAATAATTATTGTTACATACCCTCATACATATGCTGAAATTAATTTTGATTATTCAGGGAGTAAAATTTTTGTTTCCAACATTCTTTTAACTTTTTCCAGTCCAAGGGCTGGATCCACACATAAGAACAATTATCCATTTACCCACGCAAGTCACTCCCTCGGAGGTGCGGATGTATGGACCTTGATCTGTCACAATTGGACCCCGCACACACACCTCCCCCCATACACACCCCCTCCTCTGGCTCTGTTGGTTGATTCTGGATGCCTCACAATAGTTCCATTTTATCACTGACTGATTTGGTTGGGTATCCATTCTGGGTTTCCGGAGATGTGATAGGTGGGTTTGATATATGATCTGCTCATGTGTTACTGGGTAAAGGGTAGACAATTCAGGCTTGACTTGGCTAGACAAGGATGGCTTGACTGGACTGGACAAGGCAGGCCTGGCTGGATTGGACTTGACCAGGATTGGATTGGACCTGACTTGACTTGACTAGGAATGGATATGAAATGGAACGAGACTGAAATGGACTAGACTGGAGCAAGACTTGTCTTGACCTGTACTGGACCAGGACAGGACTGGAGCAAGGCTTGACTTGACCTGGACTGAACCAGGAATGGACTTGAACTGGAAAGAACTTGACTTGGACTGGACCAGGAATAACAATCTGCAGACAGCAGAGATCTGAAGCTGGAATTGTAGTATGTAGACTGTTCACTGCTGACTGAAATAATCAGGATGATTAATGCTGGCTGGTTTTGCAGGCTAATTACTGTAAGCTGAGTAGCAGGATGATAGCTGCAAGCTGAAGACTGCAGACAGAGATCTCCCAAGGAGTTAACAGGAACCAGGCACCTTGAATGACCAAGTTGTTCTGGCACTGTGGATATAGTGCTCTGGGTTTAACTAGAATGCCCATGACCAGGATTATACAGCCTGGTCATGTGATTCCTAGAGCTGGACTCTGATTGGCTGGAACATGTCATGTGATAATTCCAAGATGGCAGCACCCATGAAATAGTCCTGGAAGCATGGTAATGGCCAGAAAGGGCAGCAGACAGATGACCACTGATGCGGTAAGTACCGCGGTTTGTGACACATTTCCTCTGCCTTTCAAAACCACACATTCCCCTGAGCCACCTTCACCTGTTACTACACCATTATCTGGAGATAACATTCTACCTGCACAAGAAGATAACAATCCTTCCCCCAAATAAATAAAAAATAAATACACATTTACAATCACAGTAATTGGTTTTTTTTTAAACATTTTTTATTCAATTTTTTTAAACATTTTTATTCAAGGTTTAGCAGTTATACAAAAACACAGTGTAATGTGAAGTGGCATCTGCATAACATTTCTTCCGCCAAAATACAAAGATAACATAAGTAATACAAAACCTGTCTGGAGGAAGCTGTATTAGCTTACAAACATAGATACATCTTAAATCTTCAAATCCCTTACGCACCATATCTATAAAGCGTAAATTTAGCTTGTATCCATATCCCAGAATCCTATCTTTAGAAAGGAGGTTTACCCAACAACAGTATCTGATGGTACCAAGTAGTGGTTTGGAAGCAGTGCGTTAAAAGTTCCCTGGTGGCAGAAGGTAAACTGTTATGTAATTTAACCATATACCAAAGAATTTGCTTGCCCCTTGTTCTTTGTTAAAAGTGGTATCGATCCAATCCATTTGAAAAAGGAAGTTTAGTCTAGAGGTGACCATATGTAGTGTAGGTGGTATTTGGTTTATCCACTGGGATAATATAGCTTTTTTGGATGGGGCAGCTATATAAAGAAGTAATCTTCTTTCTCCTCCAGTGAGACCATGACACATCTCTGGAACGTATATGTTCCAAAAAGCCCAATCACAAGTGATTGTAAAGTTTGGTTTTAAAGTATCAGTGATATAATCTTGAATAATCTTCCAAAAACTCTGCACTATAGTGCAAGACCATAAACAATGGGTAAGGTCCGCTTCCGGAATTTGACATTTATAACAATTATTGTTTTGTGCATATCCTATAGTATGTCTTAATTTTGGCGTTAGATATACCCTATGCAGTATTTTATACGACATTTCTTTGTATGAGGTCTATATTAGCTGCTTATTCATTTTTACATATGCTTTAAACATCTCATTGAGAGTCAAATGTGGAAAAGTATCCGTCCATCTATTTAGCCCTTTGTTATCTATGTTTAACTTTAGGATGGTCCTGGTGTAGGAATATATTAAGGAAGTTGAGTTTTTCTTTTGAGTGGATTTTATCATTACCTCATCAAAATCTCCTCCTGGAGTTGAAGAGGGAATTTGTTCTAACACTTTACGAACAAAGCTAGCTGCCTGTAAGTAAGAAAATAGTGGAATTCTTGTTTCTGGGAATTTAGATTGAAGTGTATTATAGTCATAGATTTTCCCAGTTACAGGATGGCAAAAGTGTGAAAGTTTATACGGCACTTTAGGTTTCCAATGTTTAAATACACTAGGGTCAAGGCCTGCAGGAAATTCCGGGTTTAATGAAAAGGTAAGAGAGATTGAATGTTCTGGTGAAATCCCTAGTTTTTTCCTGACTTTCCGCCAGGCTCTATAAGTGCAAAGGGTTATCTTTTAGTCTTTCTGGCTAACTTGTTGGCGTGGTATGTAATAGATTTATGAGGTGGGTCTCAGGACTAAAGGCCAGTTCCAGTTCTATGTTAGTATATATATTATCCCGCCGAATCCAATCAATCGCATACCTATCGATGGCTGCCAAGCTATACTCCCGGGCACACGGTAGGTTTATACCGCCTAGATGTACTGGTTGTCTTAGTTTGAACAACGATGTTCTAGGTCTTTTATTGGACCAAATGAATGTTCGGAATATCTTATCTAAAAAGGTGCTATCTTTTTTTGTTATCAAGTAAGGCAGCATTTGAAGATAATATAATAATTTAGGGAAATACACCATTTTAATTAAATGACATCTACCAAACAACGAAAGTGGAAGATTCTTCCATTTTTTCAAGTCTCTATCAATACTATGAATTACCCCCGGGATATTTATCTTATACAGCTGTGCCAGGTGAGGTGGAATATTTAATCCCAAATACGTTAGGGAATTTTTTGCCCATTGAAATGGAAATTTCCCACGCCATTGTTTTTGTTCCTCTGGGAAAAATGCCAGTGCCTTGGTTTTGTCTATATTCACAGTAAAACCAGATATAATTTGGAAATCTTCTAATTTTTATAATATGAATGGGGTAGCTTCCCTAGTGTTATGTACATATAATAAAAGATCATCAGCGAATGCTGCCACTTTAGTTTCTTTACCTGCCACCATAATACCTTTTCATTCCTTTAAATGGATCAAATGTCGAATAAATGGATCAAGTGCAATGTTGAAGAGCAAAGGCAAGAGGGGACACCCTTGTCTTGTTCCTCTGCCTAATGTAAACCGGGAAGTATTTAAACCATTAATGGTCAGAAATGCCTCCGGTGTATCATATATGGCTCTAAATGCCCTAACGAAAGTGGGACCGAAATATTGAAATTTAAATATTCTGATTAAGTGGTTCCAAGAAATCCTGTCAAACGCCTTATCAGCGTCCAGGCTAATTATAATATTAGATAACTCTTTAGTTTGGTGTGTATAAATCATTGCCGCTAGTAGTTGTCTTACATTCTGTACTGAATGTCTGCCTCTAGTAAAGCCTTTTTGGGCCGGGTGGAGAAGGTTCGGGAGGATAGTTTGTAATCTTAATGCTATTATTTTTGTGAAGATTTTTATATCTTGATTTAATAAAGATATAGGGCGGTATGACTGAAGCTTTGTTGGGTCTCTATTTGGTTTTGGAAATATGATGATTCTAGCCGTATTAAAGTCAGTTGATGGAGAGTTCCCTTCCATAATAGAATTGAATAAAGTAACTAGATGGGGAATCAAATGTGGGGCTAATAATTTATAGTATTCAGCCGGCAGGCCGTCGGGGCCTGGGGTTTTATTGTTTGGTTATGACGAAATCAAGGATTTGACTTCTGACTCCGATATTGGGGCAGATAAAATGGATATTTCAATTTCCGTGAGTTTACGGAGTGCTGCGTCACGGAGAAACTGCACTCCTTCTTGTAACCGATCAGTCTCAGCTGTATACAGTTGTTTATAATATTGTATAGATTCCGGTTTTAAGACTGTTTCTCCATTATCTAGTTTAAGAGAGGCAATTCAGTTGATGGGGGTCTGTGCCTTAATCAAATTGGCCAATAAACGCCCGGGCTTGTTACCCCATCTATAGTATCTATTTTTCTGGAAATTCAGAGAAATTTGGGCTTGCTCCTCACAAAGGGCATCATAAATGTTTTTGGTCTCTTTATAATACTCTCTATTAAGGGCACTATCGTCCTGTTGTAATGCAGTATAAGCGCTAGTGAGTTTATCAATCACCTGACGGAATTTGTTTAAAAGTTCCTTGCGTTTTTTTGCAACCAACGTTATTATGTGCCCTCTCATAACTGGTTTGGAGGTGGCACATGTTGGATATTGTCATCGACAAAATTTAAAAAATGGTAGTCTAAATTTTCTTTAAACGCAGCACAGTTGTATAAATAGGTAGAAAATCTCCAGTTATTGGAAGTTACTTTAGGGTGTGAGAGTTAATTTAAACCAAATTGGAGCATGGTCTGAAATGACGATATTCTCTATCTTGGTTTGTTGTATTCGAGGGATTAAGAGTTCAGAAATAAACCAATAATAAATTCTGGTAGAGGTATGGTGTGGGTGCGAGTAAAACGTGTATTGTTTCTCTACCGGATGATAAAATCTCCAGGGGTCAATTAACTGCATGGTGTATAGGCGATAATGTCCTACCCCTACTGTTATGTCTTGACCCAGATCGATCTAATATTGAATTATGAGTTGCGTTAAGGTCTCCCCCGAGTATGACATGTCCTTCCGCCCAGCTTTGGAGGTGGCCATATAACTTTGTAAAGAAAGATTGTTGTGAGGAATTAGGTGCATATACATTAGCAATAGTATACTTTTCCCCTACAATAGTCAGTTTAATAAACAGGAATCTACCTTCAGGGTCCTTCTTTATGTTATGAATATTATAATCTATGTGTTTGCCAAACAGAATAATCACGCTCCTCTATTTGAGAGTATAATCAGCAGAAACATAATCTTTTATCCATTTGTCCCTTAAGACATTTAGATCTGTGTTCCGCCAGTGTGATTCCTACAATACTACATCAGGTTTATAACGGTATATTTGCCGTAGCACCTTTTTGCGCTTGATAGGAGAATTTAACCCTTCCACGTTCCAAGAAAGAAAAGTTAAACAGGTTTGGGTATGGAGAGAGGGAGTCAGATTAGTATTGCCCACTCAGTTATCCTCCATTACCTTGTTTTGATAGAAATAGATTAGTGTAAAATAGCTGAAAATTTGAAACCCGTCGCCCTCCCCAGCTACAAGGCGGCAGGGTTGTATCTAGTTTTTCATAAACCTATGTAGGCCAGGAAAAAATTATGAAAGTAAGCGGATACCTCTTCCAATATAACTTCCAATATAACCGTAAAATATGAACCTTAATAAGTTTTGTATATTTTTGTTTAACTAAAGAACAAAAGTTCAATCTATAACATAGACTGGGATTTAAACAACTTGAGGGCCGAAGCCTTAAACTACGTATGTCATCCTCTAAGAGCCTGAGTATATCTACCAATATATAGGTCAACACAAGTAACCATTGCAATTCGAAAAAAAACCTTAAGACAAAACCCATAAGTAATACTTAAGTGTGTCAAAAGTTCGATGTTATATGTCTTCTAGGACAACGATCCGGCATCTTCATCGTCACCACGTTCCCTGGAGTAGGACCTCAGGAAATTTCTAGCTGCTACCGGTGAGTCAAAGATGTAAGTGTTATATGCTGCAAATACTCACCCCACCGGGTCCTTCACACAGCAGCCTGTCAGCTCTCACATGCCTCTCCTCGCGCGCCGCTTCCTGCTCCGGCCGACATGCCAATCATGGCATGTAAACAAACCCACGTGCTGCACCGCTGGAGGCTGCAGCGGTCGCGCGCTTCTGTCCCCAACACAGGGCATCATCTCTCTGGGCTCAGGGAAAACATCTCCATTGGTAGACACTGGGCTGCTAGCCTATCAGAAGCTAGCAGCCTCTATATCAGACCGGCACTGCCTCCTGGCAGTTGCCGGTTATAGACTCTGTTTCTCCAGTATCTGTGCCTGCCTTGTTTTGTCCCTGCTTCATTGCACTGTTCTGTTTTGCCTCCTGATTGCCCCCTGTTCTCCTGCCTTGTACCTCTGCCTGCTGCCCTTGTGTTCCGTATCCAGCTCTCTCCCTCCTTACTGTTTTTGCCCATTGTATATTCCCTGCTTCTCCTGTGTGCCAGTATCTGTAGCCCTTAGGAGTAACTTGTGTGACTGAGTGAGTGTTTGAATGAGTTATTCTCCTAGTTCGTCAGTTAGTCTTGTGTGTTCCGTTCTTCCTCTGTCTTATTGTCTTTGTTTATTGTTTATTGTTGTCTGTTACAGGCCAGGCTCTGCTGGCCTGTCTTTTCCCTTTCACCCATTTATTTCTCTTTCTCTCTCTCTTCCAGGTGTTGCCACTGGGGCCGCGACCTGAGGGTAAACCGGCAACACCAGACTATCCTCACCTTCAGAGGCTCTAGTGAAGAACACGGTCCTTCTAGACTCCGCGCGCCTCGGCAGGCTTCACTTGCTACGCTCACGAGCTACACTCCTGAGTTGGACCTGCAACTACTCTACTCGTCAGTGTTCTGTTCCGTCTCTGCACTATCAGGTCCGTTCGGTCTCATACAGTACCGTAACAGTATAACCAGCCAAATACAGGTTACTATATCCGTTAGTAACATGGACTCTACCGCGGAAGCAATCAACGCCCTAATTGCTCAAGTATCTAATTTGGGGCAAATGGTCCAGACCCTGATGGCCAAGGTCCAATCCCAGGATCAAGTCATTGCTTCATTACGACCATCTAATGCCCAGGCTTCAGCTTCCAGTTCTGCTATACCTCAGGCGGAGGCGGATATCAAAGCCAATGTTACCGACCACTTCTCCGGAGACCGCACTCAATTTCTCCTCTTCAAAGAAGGATGCAAGCTCTATTTTCAACTCCGGCCCAATGCCTCCGGTACAGAATTTCAGAGAGTCGGCTTGATTATTTCACTCCTGCAAGGTGACCCCCAGACGTGGGCTTTCAGCCTTTCTCCCCAAGAACCTGCCTGACAGACTGTCGATGCAACGGCCAAGGCTAAACTCTGTGACTTACGCCAGGGAAGAAGACTGGCAGAGGAATATTGTGCAGAATTCCATCGCTGGGCACATGACTCTGGATAGAATGATCCCGCATTGCGCAGCCAGTTCCGTGTTGGTCTTTCAGAACAGATAAAAGACTCTCTGGTACGGTTTCCTCAGGCGCAGAGTTTGGAAGACCTTATGTGCCTTTCCATCAAAGTGGATCGACGTCTGAAAGAACGCCGGGTGAAAAGAGATTCGTCTTCTTCGCTGACCCTGGTCCAGTTTCCAGTCGATACCACAGTGGGCGAGGAGCCCATCCGGGTTGGTTCCTACTGCCTAACTAAACAAGAAAAGACTTGGCGATGCACACTCGGGCTGGAAATTTTATTGATGTGGATTTTGCCTGATCCTTGGGTATCAAGACAAGGATCATCTCCTCTCCGGTCACCGCCTGTGGTCTGGACAGAAGACCACTATCAGAAGGGCTCATCTTGAATTGCACCGTTCCTCTTAAACTCTCCATAGGGGTCTGTCACTCAGAGATCCTGGAATTTCTCCTCATCCGCTGCCCCGCAGCTCGCATAGTCCTTGGTCATCCCTGGCTGAAGGCTCATAATCCTCACATCAACTGGACCACAGGTGAAATCCTGGGTTGGAGCGGGGCCTGTATAGGGGTATGTCTCTCTCGTCCCATCCGCCTGGGATAGACTAACCTGAAGGGTCTTCCAGTACAATACTCGGACTTCGCAGATGTCTTCTCGGATCAGGCCTCAGAAGAATTACCTCCTCACTGAGCTTCAGACTGCGCCATCGATCTTGTGCCAGGAGTCACACTTCCCAAGGGAATGCTGTTTTCCCTATCTTGCCCAGAATCCTCCCTCCAAGTCCCCTCTCGGGGCTGGCTTCTTCTTCGTCGCCAAGAAGGATGGGTCTCTTAGACCGTGTATCGACTACCGGGGGCTGAATAAAATTACGGTGAAAAATACTTACCCGCTCCCGTGCATCTCCGATCTTTTTGACCAGCTTAGAGGAGCAGTCATCTACTCCAAGATTGACCTCAGAGGCGCCTACAACTTGGTCAGAATCCTTGAGTGAGATGAATGGAAGACAGCTTTTAATACCCACTATGGACACTATGAGTACTTGGTTATGCCCTTTGGGCTGTGCAATGCGCCTGCTGTCTTCCAGGATCTAATCAATGAGGTTCTTCGGGACTACCTGGGCAGATTCATTGTCGTTTATCTGGATGACATCTTGATTTTTTCCCCTGATCTCTCACAGGAGAGGAGACATGTGCGCCAAGTCCTCAGCTGCCTCAGAGAGAATCACCTCTTCGCTAAACCGGAAAAATGCGAATTTGAGGTAAAGACTGTCACTTTTTTGGGATATGTGATAACGCCAGAAGGATTCTCCATGGACCCTGCTAAAGTGAAGGATATCTTGGGATAACATTTCCAGGGATTCTCTAACTATTATCGTAGATTTATTCGAAGCATCTCCATCTTGGTCACTCCTATTTCAGACCTCACTAAGAAGGGTGCCGATCCTAGTAAATGACCGCCAGCCGCTACCAAAGCATTCCACGATCTCAAACAAGTGTTTGTATCTGCTCCCATCCTCCATCATCCAGATCCGGATCATCGCTTTATCATTGAGGTGGATGCCTCTGATATGGGTGCTGGTGCGGTCCTATCCCAAAAAGATCTGCAAGATTCAAAGACATATCCCTGTGCTTACTTCTCCAAGAAATTTTCTCCTGCGGAGAGAAACTATGATGTGGGCAACAGGGAATTATAACTGACCACAAGAATTTAGCCTATATCGAAGTGGCTAAAAGGTTGAATCCTAGGCAGGCCAGGTGGGCCTTGTTCTTCACCTGGTTCAATTTTATCATCACATACCGACCAGGTTCACAGAACAAGCGGGCTGACGCCTTATCACGCTATTTCGAGCCGGAACATGCTCCCTCCACTCCCTCCCTTCCTATTATCTCGTCTACATCAATCATTGTGGGACTCACCAGAGACCTTCATTCCCTCATCCTGCAATCTCAGGATCAAGCTCCCAATCAAGATCCACACAATCGGCTATTTGTCACTCAGAATCTCAGAAAAGCGGTACTGATGGAGACTCATTCTTGTAAGACCGCTGGTCACCCTGGAGTCCAGAAGACTCTTGATCTTCTATCCTGTGTTGTCTGGTAGCCAGCCATGTCTAAAGACGTCAAGGAGTTCGTCAGTGCTTGCACCATTTGTGCTCAGAATAAATCTTCTCGCACTCCTCCAGCAGGTTTTCTTCTTCCTCTACCGATTCCCAAGCGGCCTTGGACCCACCTGTCCATGGATTTTGTAACAGACCTTCCCAATTCCTCTGGCAATACCACCATCTGGATGGTCGTAGATAGGTTCACCAAGATGGCCCATTTTGTACCCTTGGAAGGGTAACCTTCTGCGCAAGAGCTAGCCGATTTGTTTGTTACTCATATCATCCGGCTCCACGGTCTTCCATCAGATATTGTCTCCGATAGAGGTTCACAATTCATCGCTCGGTTCTGGAGGGCTTTCTGCAAACTTCTCCATATTAATATCAGCCTGTCTTCTGGTAATCATCCACAATCTAATGGCCAGACTAAATGAGTCAACCAGAATTTGGAACAATATCTGTGATGCTACACATCCAAGTTTCAGGACAATTGGACTCAAAATCTCGCACAATTCCCAAGGGAATGCTGTTTTCCCTATCTTGCCCAAAATCCTCTTCTATGGATGAATACATCCGGGACAACCTGTGCAAGGGCTTCTCACTCACCTCTCACAGCTCTACGAAGGTTTCTCCTTTCTTTTGTACCTACGGGTACCATCCTCGAGCTAACTCGTTTCTTCAGCCTGAGGTGGAACAGACTTTTGATTCACGAAGGATCGCCAAAAAAGATTAAATCTATCTGGACCAGAGTTAGTCAATCTTTACTACAAGGATCCATTTCCTCCAAGTCAAGGCTGATCTCCATAGGAGGAGTCATTCTTTCAAGGTGGGCGATAGGGTTTGGTTATCCACCAAAAACATTGGGCTCCGTCAACCCTGCAAGAAATTAGATCCCCCGCTTTATTGGACCTTTCTCCATCATCAAACGCATAAATCAGGTGGCCGTCAGGTTGGACCTTCCAAGCAACATGAGGATTTGAATTCTTTCATGTCTCTCTACTTAAACCATGTTTTAGCTCTAGAAGATTCAAGTCTAATCCTCCCTCCAAACCTCCTCCAGTCATGATCAACGGTCAAGAGGAGTTCGTGGTAGACACCATTGTCAACTCAAAAAAAGTACAAGGACAAATCCAATACTTAGTTCACTGGAAGGGATATGGACCCGAAGAGTGTCAATGGATTCCGTCAAGACATCTTCATGCCGACAAATGAATCATCAAAACTTTCCTAAGAAACCTGCTCCTAGTGGTTTCCTAACCCCTCGTCAAGGGGGGGTACTGTTATATGCGGCAAATACTCACCCCACCGGGTCCTTCACACAGCAGCCTGTCAGCTCTCACATGCCTCTCCTCGCGCGCCGCTTCTCGCTCCGGCCGACATGCCAATCATGGCATGTAAACAAACCCATGTGCTGCACCACCGGAGGCTGCAGCAGTCACACGCTTCTGTCCCCCACACAGCACATCATCTCCCTGGTCTCAGAGAAAACATCTCCATTGGTAGACACTCGGCTGCTAGCCTATCAGAAGCTAGCAGCCTCTATGTCAAACCGGCACTGCCTCCTGGCAGTTGCCGGTTATAGACTCTGTTTCTCCAGTATCTGTGTCTGCCTTGTTTTGTCCCTGCTTCATTGCACTGTTCTGTTTTGCCTCCTGATTGCCCCCTGTTCTCCTGCCTTGTACCTCTGCCTGCTGCCCTTGTGTTCCGTATCCAGCTCTCTCCCTCCTTACTGTTTTTGCCCATTGTATATTCCCTGCTTCTCCTGTGTGCCAGTATCTGTAGCCCTTAGGAGTAACTTGTGTGACTGAGTGAGTGTTTGAATGAGTTATTCTCCTAGTTCGTCAGTTAGTCTTGTGTGTTCCGTTCTTCCTCTGTCTTATTGTCTTTGTTTATTGTTTATTGTTGTCTGTTACAGGCCAGGCTCTGCTGGCCTGTCTTTTCCCTTTCACCCATTTATTTCTCTTTCTCTCTCTCTTCCAGGTGTTGCCACTGGGGCCGCGACCTGAGGGTAAACCGGCAGCGCCAGACTATCCTCACCTTCAGAGGCTCTAGTGAAGAACACGGTACTTCTAGACTCCGCGCACCTCGGCAGGCTTCACTTGCTACGCTCACGAGCTACACTCCTGAGTTGGACCTGCAACTACTCTACTCGTCAGTGTTCTCTTCCGTCTCTGCACTATCAGGTCCTTTTGGTCTCATACAGTACCGTAACAGTAAGGCTTCCCATTGTGGGGGATTCGTAATTTTGCCTGATAGAGTAAGGCAAAGCGGACATCCTTGGAGAATAGTTCCTTGCAGATGGGGTGAATTCTTTTCGGCGTTGGGAGACATTGTATGAGAAGTCCTGAAAGAGCAACAGGCAATTCCCATTATATTGTAATGTCTGTTTCTTGCGATAAGCTTCGAATATTTTAACTTTATCGGCATAGTTCAGGATATGCATCATAATGGGTCTAGGGCGCTGTCGAGGATCTTGTTTTTCCGGGCCCACTCTGTGTACTCTCTCTATCAGAATGGGATTAGCTGAGATATCTAGGCCTAGCTCCGTGGGAAGCCATGTTGTCACGATGGACATGAGCTCTTTTGGTCGAACCGATTCAGGGAGGCCAATAAGACGAATGTTATTACGATGACTTCTTTTTTCCAAGTCTTCAATTTTGTCTTGTAAAGCAGTAATAGTATCTTTGTGTGTTTTAATGATAGTTTGGGCTTCTGCCATGTCATCCTCCGTTGTGGAAATCCGTTGTTCAGCTTCTGTGATATGCTTTGCATGTGAGGACAATTCTGACAAAGCAGAGTCAATAGCATTTTTGAGTGGTGCCAGTTTGATATCGAACAAGGGAGCTATGATTTCTTTTATTTGTTCTGCTTGAGTGAGCACTTGGGTGCTATAATTTGTGTCCGTCGCAGGTGTGAGTTCCTCAGTGATGGGAGACGGCGGAGATCGAGGTTGATCTTGGGATGAGGTAGATTTGCCTCTTACTTTCCCTGCTGCAGCTCCCCTTGGGGTACGTTAGGACTTTTCCACGTATTTATCCATGTCCAATAACAATAACAACGCGGCACCGGGTGAAAGGTTGTAGCTCTGTTGAGGACAGTTAGTGAATGAATAGAAACGGTCTTCGCTAACAATATTATCTGAGGTAAATATTTTGATATCAATCTTGATGAGCGTATGGTGATGCGGCAAGATAGATAGTGTCTCTCTAGAAGAGACTTGTTCTGGACCTTGTTGTACTATCAGTAATTTAGCTGGATGTGGGCAAAGCTCAGGGTATAGAGCCGAGGATGATATGGTGTATGGACCACAACGTTGTACCTGTTCTCTCTGTACCAGTAGGAGTGAGCAAAAACGTGGATTGTTATTTCTTTTTTTGCAGGTGCAGCAAATAGTGTTTTGTTTGTTTGTTTTTTGTTTTTTTTTTGTGTTTGCTTCCTTCTCTCCCCTTCCTTATATGGCAGCATGGTGTCAGAGCCGTGGAGACAGTATAAGATGTAACCACAGTATATATCAGGGTGCCTCCACAAGATGGCCGCCGTTCGCGCCTTTTTTGTTATTTAGCAAGTCTCCGCAGGTATGCCTCAATAGGTGTAAGATATAGTATTTCAATCTAATGGTTTTTTTGGGGTGTGATACAGGTGATACACAATACCTGTCCCACCAACAATGTGCGATCCGGATCTCAGTCAAGGTCTCTATCAGTGCTCCATGGTGTCAGTTCCTCCACAGGGGCCGCGTTGTTCCTTCGAGGTTCGGCCGCGTGCCTGTCCTCTCCGGCTGTCCCGCAATCTCTTCCCCAATTTCGTGCTCTGTTACTGTGCGAGGGTTCACTGTAGGTGAGCGCGTGTAGGGTTTGTTGTGCGGCTGGTCTCAGACCTGTGCAGATGGCGGGTGCACGGCACTCTCTGCTATGCAGAGCTGGACTCCGGCTTCTATTATGCCAGGGGGCCGGTGGTTGATCACGCTTGCCCAGGAGTATCCCTCCTCGAAGAAGAATCACCTGAGTGTGCTAATGTGATAATAATTTAGCAAGAAGCAGGTGAATTCTTGGGTATATTCGATGGCGACATGGAGCCCTTGTAAAAAGCATCCACACTCTTCCAGACGCGCACCGGAAGTCCAGTAATTGTTTTTTAGTGGGTTTTTTTTTGTTTTTTTTATATATCATTTAAGGTAACCTTCTACACAAATTAATTTTTAAGTTTTCATTTAAGGTAATAATTGTTTAACAAGTAAGTGATTGTTAAACATTTACTAAACAATAACATTTAGCTTAAAACATTACAAATACTTACATGACAAATAGCTGTCCACAACTCTTTGTTTTATTTGGGAAGCTTCCTGGGATTGTTTCCTTCAATCCTCATGGTCGTCTGCATTTGAGTAGTCATTGGGACAGATCCTGGGTGTCACAGCCCTGGAAAAATCTGGGTCAGTCTCGGGTTCAGGAGGGGTTGGAGGAGAGCTGCAGCAGGGGTTGGAGAAGAGCTGGAGTCATAGCAGAAACTGGGAGGCCGTAAGTAATGCATAGCTGAGAGGCAGAGTTATCACAGTTATGCAGCTGGCTGGACTGATGAGGACAGTGAGCTGGATTGAAGTAGACAGCGAGCTGGATTGGAGTACACAGCGAGCTGGACTGGAGTAGACAGCGAGCTGGACTGGAGTAGACAGCGAGCTGGATTAGAGTAGACAGACTGGACTGGAGTTGGTTTGCACAGGCTTAGCTGAGCTGGATTGCACAGGTTTAGCTGAGCTGGATTGCACAGGTTTAGCTTAGCTGATTGCATAGGTGTAGCTGAGCTGGGTTGTACAGGTTTAGCTGAGTTGGGTTGCACAGTAGTGCAGGTAAGCCAGAAGCTAAAGGGTTAATGCAGCTTTGAGTTGGAGCAGGCTTGATTGAAGAGGCAGCTGTGCTAGGATGAACAAGCTAGAAACGGCTAGAGAGCTGGACTGGCTAGGCAGACCTGAACTAGAGTAGTTAGAAGAGCAGCTGCATGGAGAACCAGGCACCTCTGATGGACAAAGTTGTTTTGGCACTGATTGAACAGTGGATGGGATTTAAATAGCCTGTCCTGGCTCAGGATTGGATAGCCAGGTCATAGCCAGGTCAGGTGTTCTCCCAAAACAGGCTCCTATTGGTGCTGCAGTTCATGTGTTCAAGATGGCGGAGCCCATGCACCAGGAGCTGAGAAGTCTGGTGCCACGAGGACACGGCGGGCAGCAGGTGCCATAGTGCGGACAGTGAGGAGAGGCACCTGTGCTGAGCCTGGGATCAAGAGGAGACTGCCACTACTGTGAGTGGCAGCTCCGACGAGCAGGTGAGCGAGACTGACATGAGAAGACCACCGACAGGCGGCCTCTCACTGGGTATGTGCGGCGGTGTTTACCGCGAAGTGTGACACTGGGTTCATTACGAAAGTATATTTACCCTAGCAACTTGCATAACTTTGTGTATGTACTGCACATGCGCGCGGCAGATGTTAGGCGTTGTAACTGTGATCATAAGTACCTTCCTTGTAATTATGTACGAAGGGGTCTTCCTTATGATGGTCGGAAATACGCTTTGTAGGGGGAGGGAGGCATTTAAATTATACAGTATGGGCCTGTTTAGGTTGTTAACAATCCATTATGTACGACCGTACATACGCAAGGAAAAGTTAAGGTAGGGTTTGGTACTTGTAAATCAAGTAAATTATGTGCAACTGAGGGGAGTGCCCGGGGAAGTGCATAGTACTTACGATCGCATAAATACACTACGAGATTGTACTTAACTGCACTTAGGTCTCAATCTGACCCATTGGGAGTAATCAGTTCATCCTCATGTAAGGGCATCAAACACTTCAGTGTTTGCCCTGGTGGTGGTATGTATCGTATTGTAAGCTATTTGTTGCTCTAATTGAGTATAACCATTATGTTAAAAGGATAATTTGATTGAGCTTATAAGAACCAAAGGCTCATGTGTAGAATTTGTATTATAACTACACCATTTCCTGCCTAACAACCACGCATCATCACCTCAGCTGCATTAATTTTTGCTATATTCCAGATTCCAGATTGCTTCATTAAAAAGGAATAATGGGCAATACCAGGAAATTTGACACAGATACTTTTAATAAGGAGCGAGGCATCACATATAACCTGAAAGACAGCTATCTTATGGAATTGCTGTTTTGATTGGCAATAAACACTCATCATCCAGGGCAGATGGATAAACTGGTCCATTCTACGGACAAATGCCCTCAGTACCTGTTTGGACACATGACTAAAGGAGGACTGGGACATTCCCATAGAATTTCACCTCATTAGAGCAAAAATGTAGCCTAAAATTTACTTAGTAGTAGAATTGCTGTTGGAATATTATGCTTCACCTCAAGGTCACTGTCACAAGTTTCAGAGTTTCCAGGATGACGTGAGGTGGTAGATGGCAGTTTCTAACCACCATTGCATCAGTCATTTGCAAGATGATAACTCGAGTCCTTATGATGTGTTCCCTACAGGAATGATGATAGCTTGATTGCTTCATTGCAGCACAAGATATTACCTCCTCAAATGCAGCCCAACTTTAAGGACAAAGGACCAAAGTCACACTTTAGTAAGTGTAGAATCTACCGCGTATTTTTACGATCAGTTAAACTGCGCATGCCCAGAACCCAAATATATGCAAGGAAACCTTTGCCAACTGATTCACATACACGGATGTCTGACTTAGGACAGATGCACACATCGGCACGTAACAAGTCCCGCATGTGTGGCTAGAGTTAGGACTGATTCACAAAAAAGCTAACATATGCATGGTAAAAGTTAAGGTCGCTCTCGACCACTCGCAAGAACCGTATTGTTTAGTTCAGCCCACACCTGCTGCGTGTTTATAATCAATAGATGTTTGTTTTTAAAAGAAACAAATAAAGGTTTATTAAATCCTAGGCTGATTTTACATTTTGTGAAAGACAAACATTTTAAAAGTGCCATTATTTATTTAGATTTTTTGAAGGTTTAAAAAAAAAATTTAAATTCTTATTTATAAAATGTTTTCTTAAAGTGTATATATATTGGATCGTTTTATTTTTAACTTCATGCAGTATGTGTTTATGATTATTGCAAATTATGGACTGGATCCAGACCCCCATATGTTTTCTGTATGTGTGGGGGTCTGTACATCTGCAAGAGAGAGGGGAGTGCCCCCTGTCACTCCCCTCTCTTGTGCGGGCTTTATGGCAAGTTACGCTGCCATAAGCCTGCATTAACTCTATCATGCAGATCAGCGGTCTGTACAAGCCCCCTCCCACACATTACACTTTGCATGTTTCCTCTGAAATGGGCTCAGACGGAACAAAGTTCAGTACGATTGTTTATATGCTAGGGTTACTATAGTAACCCTAGCGTAACATCTGGAGGGCACATGCGCCCTTCAGTGAAGTCAGGCCATTTACACACTTTGCGTGCGTAAGTGACCTGACGTTATCAGGTCAGAATCCGGTCCTATGTCATGATTATTCATATTTCAATGTGTATTTGTAATGGTTAATTTTGTTAACATATGTTAATGTGAGTTCAAGCTTTTTTTTGAAAAATTCAAATGTAATTTTCAAAAGCCCAATCAGTGCATTTAGTTATGTATCTTAGAATCCACACGTGCCTAATTATACACAGGAAAGGATTATGTCCTTACTCTGCACTCCTGACCCAGAGGCAGTGGTTAATCAGTTTCTTTCTTTCTCTGAATCAATATTGCGGATTTTTCACGTGCGTATATTTAGTTAAGTTCACTGTTTTACTCTTAAGTGTGAACACGGTCCAAAGATATTTATATTAAGTATATTAAGTAATGTAATATTTCCATTATTTATTTGAACAATTAAAGCTTGTATTTACATGTTTGTGATTCTTTATTGTCATGCCTACTACAGCTAGAAGGTACTTCTCAACCCAGATGACATCCTCAGCCATCTAAGGATGAAATGGTAAAATGTATTTAGTTGGTTTTTTAAACTTATGATGCAAGAAATCATGAATCTGAATTATGTATGCCATTATCATTATAATTTTTAAGTTAGCAAAGGGCATAATATATCCATGAGCACATATATTGCAGCCAATGATACAGTTGTATGTGTATTTTTGAAGATGTATAGCACAACTAACAATGAGGTTGTAATAATACATTTTTATTGGTTTAGAGGAGCAAGGAGAAAATGGCTGATCAATTGTGCTTGTCAGGTAATGGGGTATGAGGGGGGATTTGCAGTGCCATCAGAGAAGTGTTATGTTTGTGATAAACTAGGGCACAGAGTTTAACAAGGAGCTTGGTTTTCACTAAACCCCTTGATAGGGGGTAAGGCTAGGCTGCTGGCATCTACCAGTTCACTGCCATGGATTCCACTACCATCTAACATAACAGCACCAAATCCCATAAAAAGGGTAATAAGCCCT
Source organism: Limnodynastes dumerilii (assembly GCA_011038615.1). NCBI lineage: Eukaryota > Metazoa > Chordata > Amphibia > Anura > Limnodynastidae > Limnodynastes > Limnodynastes dumerilii. Next base: position 28,721 of record WWET01003681.1, on the reverse strand, counting down.
GAAGATAGGAATGGCATAAGAGAGGGAAACCCAAAAGGTAGGTGGAAAAAGCCCAGGAGGACGGACAACACAAAACAGAGACAAGGGCTAGCACTCACCAACTTAATGCACAAACACACTGAAAGCAATTGGTAATTGTGAAAGATTCTCTCTCCACAATAGTCACTATGGGTGGGACTTTAGATTGTATACACCCATTTTATGAGCTGGCTTTACTGCCAGGTTGTCATCCCCATCTCTGGTCTTTTGTTCAGTTTCCTGTGATGTCATTAGTAATGATGCAATGGTTTCCGGGAGCAAAAGACCCTATAAAAACAGATACACAGACAACCAGCTCGCTCTCTCAGAATCACTCCTTACAGGAACAAAACACACACCCCAGGACAGTAAACTCTTCTTTAACCCTTTTCATACCATGCAACACAATCCATATATGACAATCTTTGTCATATACCAATATTCTATTGTTATCCTGCTTTCTTTCTTTCTATCTTTAAACAAGGAGGATCAGAACATTTTAAGCCATTTGGTGTCTATGGGCCTGATCCAAACCTATGCCAATAATACACCCTTGTGCATAGCGTATTTACGCCAGTGTGCCTACTAAGCACTTCCCTAGGCACTCCCTTCGGTCATCCGTATTATGGCCGTCTTACGCCAACCAAACCCTACCCTAACTTTTCTGAGCGTGACCAGAGCATTCATGCGTATTCACAATGCTTAGCGCGCCTATATTGTACTATTTAAATGCCTCACCCTGCCCTCGAAACGTAATTATGGGTTTCGTATGGCTGGCACGCCACTTCGTGCATTGTTACGAAGCTGGTACGCTCAAGGCCCATACGCTCAGCGTTTCTTTGCATAACATCCTCCGTGCGCATGCGCAGTAAGTACAAAGGGGCGCTTTTACGTTTATGATCTGCCCCTATATGCCCAATACCTAATTTAGACATGTATACTCCCTATGTCTCATCTTGTGCTTTTGTCCTACCTGATTCCACATGCAAACATCTTTTCATTCTGAATTCCCATGTTTTCCCTTACACTCAAATATATACTATATAAAAACACACACATACACAAAGAGGTTCACTGATTACACACACACCACATACATCTTTCTATCTTTCTGCATATACACACATTACACACACATAAAGGTTTTCTTGTGAATACACATACAAATTAAGGATTGGGAATGAGGTAATTCAATTTATAATAGGGTAACACATTACTGGGAAGGAAACTATTACCTCACTACTGTATGCCTGATGTCAAGTTGATCCTATATAGTAAATGTGTTTTTATCCTGGCTTTGTTTATGTTTTCCCTGTACTGAATGAGAGGGTGAGTGAATGCTGAGATACGTTATAGGGAGTTTGATGACTGATCTGTTGGGTTTTAGTGATTATCATGGCATTAGAAACATAGAAACATAGAAAGTGACGGCAGATAAGAGCCACATGGCCCATCCAGTCTGCTCATTTGTTTATTCAAAACTATACTGACCCTAGACCCTATTTACCCTCAATTTAGTTTACAATTTCGGATATCCTTATATTTATCCCAAGCAGGTTTAAACTGTTCTACTGTATTTGCCTGACCCAATATTGGGACTCTCATTGTTAGAGTTAGGACTACCATATACAGAAAGGCCTTGACTGTGGCTGGTGGCTTATCGCATATTTGCGCAAATATGTGTAACGAACATTTCTGTGTTTTATTTTACAGATAGAACAGTATAGTTTGTTACTGGTTTATGTCAGTGTGCTGGGGCTCTTTTTCTCCTTGTTTCTGTGGCTAGCAGACTAACCCCTGTCTTTCATGCACCTTTTCACATTTACCTATAAATTGATTGAGCAACTTCCATTCTGTGTTTATTTTGCCTTAACCACCTCAGATGGGAAGTTATTCCACTTATCTATCACCCTTTCAGTGAAGTCATTTTTCCGCACATTTCCTCTGAATCTACCACCCTCCAGTTTATATTTATGCCTTTGTGTTCTATTACACCTCTTCCTTTGAAAAATGCTACCCTCCTCTAGCTGGTCACAACCCTTGATGTATTTAAAAGCTGCTATGACATTCCCCCTCTCCCTTCTTTGCTCCAAGCTATACATGTTTAGTTCCTCTAGCCTTTCTTGGTATGATTTGTTACACAGGCCATGGAGCATTTTAGTTGCTCTTTTTTGCACAGTCTCCAATGTATTTACGTCTTTCTGATAATATGGCCTCCAGAACTGAAGACAGTATTCTAGGTGAGGTCATACCAATGATCTATAAAGGGGCATCACTACTTCTCTCTTTCTGCTACTAATTCCTCTCCCTATGCAACCAAGCATCTGACTTGCCTTTCTCATTGCTTTGTTACATTGCATGGTTACCTTTAAGTCACTGGAAATAATGACTCCTAGATCCCTTTCCTCCTCGGTAGATTCTAATATAATGCCATTAAGGATATATTGAGCCTTTGGGTTTTTGTGCCCCAAGTGCATGATTTTGCATTTTTTGGCATTAAACTGCAGTTGCCACACATTCCTCCAGTCAACCTAGATCATCCCTCATTTTCTGTACCCCACCTGGCATGTCTACCCTTTTACATATCTTGGTGTCATCTACAAAAAGGCATATTTTCCCCTCAATACCACAGGCAATATCACCTATAAAGATATTAAATAGCACTGGTCCAAGTACAGAACCCTGGGGTACTCTACTGGTTACCTTACCATCCCCAGAAGAGATTCCATTTACTACAACCCTCTGTTGTCTATCCCGTAACCAAGATTGTATCCATGCAACTATCCAATCCTAAAGTTTCCAGCTTATTTAACAGTCTTCGATGTGGCACAGTGTCAAAAGCCTTGCTAAAATCTAGATAAGCTATGTCTACAGCTCTCCCTTTATCTAATACTTTACTGACCCAGTCAAAAAATTCATTAAGATTTGTTTGACATGATTTTCCCCCAGTGAATCCATGCTGCTTGGGATCCTATAAGTTACAGAATTTAAAATACTGTACAATTTGTCCCTTTAACAGTTTTCCCATCAATTTCCCTACTACTGATGTTAGACTCATTGGTCAGTAGTTTGACGCTTCTTCCCTACTTCCACTTTTATGCAGAGGGACGACATTTGCTATTTTCCAGTCCTCTGGAATTACCCCAGTTATTAGTGACTGATTGAATAATTCAGTTAATGGTTTTTGCCAGCACCCCTCTAAGCTCTTTTAGTATCCTCGGATATATCCCATCTGGTCCCATTGATTTGTCTACTTTCAATTTTGAAAGTTCTTTTAATTCTTTCTCCTCAGTGAAAGTAGTAGTAACTGCCCCCATTGAATTAATACTCTTACCATTCAAAAGTGGACCCTTCCTCTCTCTTTCTTTTGTGAATATTGAACAGAAATACTTGTTAAGATGATCTGCCATAGCCCTATCACCTTCAATAAGAATTCTGCTCTCCGTTTTGAGCTTTATGATAACCTCTTTCATTTTTCGCCTTTCATTTATTTACCTAAAAAAGCTTTTGTCACCTTTTTTTACCAAGTGCAACAGTTTTTCTTCAGTTTGTGCCTTTGCTGCTCTGATAACCTTTTTTAGCCTTTTGCTTTGTAAAATACATCTCCCTGTCATCATTACTCTGAGATTGCTTATTATTCCGAAAGGTCATCTTTTTTGCTTTCATTATAGTTGCTACCTCTTTTGTAAACCACATTGGCTTTCTTTTTCTGGGTTTTTTTCTAACCATTCTTATACAAAGGTCTGTTGCTGTTAATAATGCATTTTTTTTATTTCCCCACTGCTCCTGAACTCCTTTCATGTGCCTCCACTCTGCCAAAGAATCACTTACACATTTCCCCATTTCCACAAAATATGCCTTCCTAAAGTCTAGCACCCTCGTCTTTGTGTGGCACGTTTCTCTCTCAGTCATTATACTAAACTGTACTGCTTGATGGTCACTGGATCCTAGATTCTCACCCACACTTACTTCTGAGATTTTGTCACCATTTATAAGTACCAAATCTAAGATGACCTCTTTGCGAGTGGGCTCTTTCACCAGTTGCTTAAGGGACACTCCCTGTAATGAATTTAAAATGCCCCACTTCTAGTGGAGCTTGCTGAGAACTTAATCCAGTTTACATCAGGTAGATTAAAATCTCCCATGATTATTATCTCCCCTTTTAATGCCATTTTAGCAATGTCTTGCAATAGAACATTGTCCATTTCCTCCTCTTGCCCTGGTGGCCTATATATCACTCCAGTACGAAGAATAACATCCTGGGTTTTTATGGTTACCCAAAGTTTCTCCACTTTTTTCTCCAATACACCCTATTAAAGTAGAATGTAACCCTTCCTTAACATACAGTAATACTCCTCCTCCAATTTTTTCTACTCTATCCTTTCTAAGTAAATTATAACCCGGTATAGCTAGGTCCCAGTCATGATTTTCATTGCAACATGATTCTGTGATTCCCACAATATCTAGATTATCCCTTGCCATTATTGCAATTAATTCAGGGATTTTATTTCCTAAGCTCCTAGCATTTGCACACATTGCTCTGAGACGTTTCATTATGAATCTCCTATTTCTCAGTTTATTATTATTGCTAGATATGTTTATATTGCTTTTTATATTTTCTTTTCCATTTGTTGCTGTGGCTATATTATCTGTCATTATTGACTGGCCACACAACACTTTTTGGTTAGGGGAGCAGCTCTTTTTATTATTTGTATCACTGTCCCCCTCTTCTAGTTTAAATAATTTCTAATAAAGAATTTAATTGTGGGCTATTGATTGTGGATATCAATATGTTGTGTGATACTTGGGTTGTTCAGGACCTGGTCATAAATGAGGACCATGTGGGTAGCTCTCACAGGTTCTTAGCTGTGATGCTTTTCTGCATCATAGCTAGGATTCTCTGTCTATGATTGAAGTGGTATAAGATGGGGGTTTAAAGGTTGAATAGAATAATTAATGCCTTTTTAGAACACCGGAGATGTCATGGGTTCCGTAGATATTCGATGTGACAAAAATAGCGGAATAGGCTGCAAAATGTATTATTCCCAATGATTATTGAGATTAGTTATTAATATTTATAGCATGTGTCTTATTATTATAGTTATTAATAAATGGGAAAATGGATAACACCCAATCTCCTATTTCCATAATGTAGGTAAAACACAGGAGGGTAAGCAAGGAGCAAACTGGGCAAAAGGCAGGTGACTAGGACTGGTACACAAGGAGACAAGGTGAAGCAAGGCCTTGTGGCACTCATAAACCACCAAAATGCAGAGAAGACAGATAATAAGGGAGGAGAGTGCAGGGGAGCCTAACATAACATTATTACATAACATAACAGTATCATGATCACGGTACTTTTCACTGCACTTTTGATTATCTTTGTTGATCACATAACCTTCTTTCAGTTTTCAGCACTTCCCTTGCTGCAAGCACTAGTTCACAGGTGTGGCTCATTCCCTTGCTGGAACTCACAGATCAGTAGCTCTATTTAAACCCTACTCTGTCTTCCATTATCATCAAAGCATAATATGTTGATATTGAATCCTTGAATCCTCTCACTCCCTGGTTCCAAGTTCTTGTCTCCAGTCCTTGGTCCCAGCTATCCGTTCCTTGGTTCCAGTTCTCCGGTCTCCGGTTCATGTATTCCTTTTTGTTTGGTTCCTGCTTGTGTCTCCAGTGTTTGCACTTCCAGTGTCCACTGCTCGCTGCAGTATGCAATCCCTGTAGTTATTCCTACCCTACTTCCTGCTACCCTCATCCAACATCTTGGTATCTGCAGGCTTGTCACGAGGACTGTGACCTGCCGTTTGCCTGCAGCCAAGACCATCCCCACCATCAGGGGCTCTGATGAACACCAGGCTTGCAATTAGATTCTGGTTTGGCGTGGTCCATTTACGGACCTGCACTGAGTCTGGTGCATTACAGTTTTCTCTGACCATGACATTGTGAGCTATCATGTCGTAGCCTGTCATTAGATCCTCTAGATTAAGCAGCTTAGTGAGGCTGTGAAAAAACAGGGACAGGAGCAGACACAAAAAATGCAACAGCTAACAGGTTGCATAGAAGCCATTGCAGCCGCGGTTACCAATAATCCAGCTCTCCAGCCTGCATCTGTCATTGTTCCTCTTGTCCCATTACTGGCTCCTAGATTGCATCTACCAACTCCAGCCAAGTTCTTCAGTGATGCTAAAGCTTGTCGGGGTTTTTAAAATCAGTGCTTCATACAATTTGAACTCTTTCCATCCTACTGACCGCTTGAGGGTCGTCTATATCATCTCTCTCTTGATGGACCAAGCCCTGGCCTGGGTTTCACCACTCTGGGAATGACAAGATCAGCTCATCAACAACTACTCTGACTTCCTAAAGTCTTTCCAGAAAACTTTTGATAAGCCTGGAAGAGTATCTTCAGCTGCCTCTAGTCTGCTATAGCTGCACCAAGGTGCCACCACCGTGAATCAGTATGCTATATCATTCCGCATACTGGCTTCAGAGCTCAATTGAAATGAGGAAGCTCTTATAGCAACCTTTTGGCAAGACCTGGCACACCAGGTGAAAGATGAATTAGCTGCACAGGACCTTTCTGAGACTTTAGAAGCCATGATTTCTTTATGAAACTGCATCGATATCCGATATCAAGAGTGCAACTGAGAGAGGGTCTGTGCCCTCATCTGGTGCTTCACTTCCAGAGTGTCCAGCCATCTGCTCATCCTCCTTCAACATCTATGCAACTGGGTGATTCACACCTGTCTCCCCATGAACTGGAGAGGCACCAACAAAATAATCTCTGTGCTAATCCTGGGCATTTCCATGCCTCCTGCACAAAGCATCCGGGAAACACATGCTCTTATTTGCCCCCAGGGATTGACAACTAGGATCTGCTCTACAGCTCCCTATTACCTCTAAAGTTTCCAATAAGCACCTGTCTGTGCTGGTAACTCTGCTTCATGCCAAGCAGTCTTGTGAGCAAACTGCTTTTGTGGACTCTGGGGCTGCGGGTTACTTTCTATCTACTGAGATTGTTGCGAATCTGGCAATACCCATCAAGTCTTTGGTAGAACCCCTGGTCTTGTCTGCAATCGATGGCAGTCAGATTGCAATTCCATACAGTTTCACTAATGATTTCAAGTGGGGAAACTTCATTCTGAAACCATCTTCTTTTTAGTGCTGCATTCAGTTATCTAGCCAATAGTTCTGGGGTTACTTTGGCTAAGACTATATTCTCTTACCATTATTTGGGATACCTCACAAATACTGTCCTGGGGTGCTAATTGTTGTTATTCCTGTATGCACCAAGTCACTCCTAAGTCTGTTGTTCCAGTGGCCGCTGCAAGTCCTGAAATCTCAGCTAAAGACAATCCCTCCAGTCCTGAATGTTATGTGAATAGAACACTGCAGCTTTGAGTCTAACTACTGGACGGTTCAACAAAGCCCCTGATTGTGGGGACAGATTTGGCTGCGAACAAGTAGCAAGTCGCGGCCTCCAGGGACCGATCTCGTACGTACGGAGCAGAGGCCAGACAGATAAGAGAATACAGTGACATACACAGATAGAGATAGGCTGGTGTTCAGGTAGTAAAGCACAATAGAAACCATGGAAAAGCATGGAAATAACCAGTTAGACCGGAGTGCAGTTGGTACAGCATGGAAATAACCAGTTAGACTGGAGTGCAGGTGATAAAGCACGGAAATAACCAGACAGACTGGAGTGCAGATGGTAAAGCACGGAAACAACCAGATAGTTTAGAGTGCAGATGGTAAAACACAATAGGAACTGTAGGCTCCAGAGCAGATGTAATTTACAGTAGTAACCAGGCCTATGTGCAAAAGATACACAAAAACAGCAACCAACAATGGGTAAAAGACCAAGACAGGGCACTTACACTGCATACAACAGAACTCCCTCCCTCCCAGGGAGAGACAAAAGGAAGCAGGGCAGACTGACAAGAAAACATAGGAAGAGATCCAGAGAACAGGGCACTCAAAAATTGCAGAAAAGTATGGAAGCAGCTGACAGACAGACCAAAAGGAATGCTATAACTGGCACTGACAGGAGCACTGGATATGTAACACACACTCTCCAATAGCAGCCAAGCAGGAGTCTACCGCTGGCTGCAATGGCTGGCGCCCAGGGACCATCTTCACACTTAAGAGTAAAATTGCAAACTTACTTAAATATACGTACGTGAAAAATCTGATTCAGAGTAAATAAAGAAACCAATTAACCACTTCCCCTGTGTCGGGGGTGCAACGTATGGACGTAAGTCTTTCCTGCGTATAATTAGGTACATGCAGACTTTATAGGCTGTGAATCGGTCATGCGTTTAGGTGCTTAAAATGATTTATGATTCAAAGATACGTGACTAAACGCGCTGATTAGGCTTTTCAAAATTAAACTTTTATTTTTCAAAAGAAAAATTCGTACTCACATTAACATATGTTAACAAAAGTTACCATTAAAAATACACCTTGAAATAAGAATAATCATGACATTATTTACATAACTCATAAATGCATACTGCATGAAGTTAGAAATAAAATGATCCATTTAACATTTTAAAAATAAGCATTTAGAAATAAAAACAATACAAACAACCAATACAGTTAATTATAAGAAAATATAATGGTGTTTGTTCACAAAATTCTTCAAAAAATACCTTCACAAAATCAAAACACATAATGGCACCTTAAAAAATGTTTTGCACAAAATGTAAAATCAGCATAGGATAAAATAAACAAGCCTTTATCTGTTTCATTTAAAAACACACATCCATTTACACACCAGGTGTGGGCTGAACTAAGTAAGAGAAGACGCATGGACTTACAGCAAACATTACGGTTCTTCAACTTACAAGTGGTCAAGGGCTACCTTAATTTTTACCGTGCGTATGTTAGTTTACACAAGGCACTCCTACCTGTGAATCAGTCCTAACTGTTGCCACGCCCATGCTGTACATTAGTGACCCACGTGCAGATCATTTGCATTAAGAGACTTGCCCCATTAGCCACGCATGCGGGATTCATTATGTGCTGATGTGTGCATCAGTCCTAAGTCAGACGTCCGTGTATGTGAATCAGTCGGCTAGGGTTTCCGTGCGTATATTTGGGTTCTGGGCATGCGCAGTTTAACTGATCATAAAAATATGCTCGTAGATTCTACACTTACTTAAGTGTGAATACGGTCCCAGGTTACTAAGCAATAACCCGGATGCTTAAGCCAAACTCTGGAGCGCTAGGTGGGCAGGACTACATGCCATCAATGAAAGTGATGGCATTACTGGATGCCAGGACATGCTTACATGCTGTTACCAAAGGCATGTAACACTGAAAACCTACTGTACTTCCAGGACGTCCTCCTCAATATGCACATTTTTGGTATGTGTTCTTTAAACTCAAATTTGAGACCTTGCCACCCCCTCGCAAGTGGGATTGTCCCATAGATTTGCTGTTTGGAAAAACACCTCCTAGAGGCAGAATATATTTACTGTTTGTCACAGACTCAGGATTTTGGGACTCTGACTTAGGTACCCTTGGGTTGGGGATTTTAATTAGAAAGCTTGGGCTTTTGATGTAACTTATGTAAATTAGCCAGACAACATAAGTAACTCAGAGGAAGTTCATGAAACAAGAATAAGTAAGGTTTATTGAACACACTTACAAACAGTGGAAAGCTGACAACTCGGTTGTACTTTGGACAGTAAAAAGATAGCAGGTTCCAGCAGAACAACTTGACAGTGCAACTGAATAGCACATCAGTTATCACATCAGTGAATAGTTGAGAGGTATAACTTGACAGCACAACTGAGTAGCACAGTGATTAGCATGATAGGTTGAATTAGAGAAGCTGAGTGATGTAACTTGACAGAACAACTGAGAAGCATGATAGTCAATTCAATTAGAGTTGCACCAGAACAGCTAATAAATGCAACTTGGTAAAATAAAAGTCTGTGCAATGGAGATGTATGTGCATGGGTTAAGTAGCAAGACAACACAAGACCACTGCGATAATACTACCGGTGTGCTCAGGAACTGGGACCAGTCAAGTATAGCAATGGAAGTTATTCACAGGTTATGCACTGGCACAGGTGAAGATTAATTCGAAAATCTAGTTCTCCTGCCGGTTCAGGCTTCTTTTTTGTAAAAAAGAAAACAGGGGACATCCGACAGAGGCCTGAATGCAATCACAGTCAAAAACCGTTACCCTTTGCCTTTAATCATGGAGCTCTTTAATAGAGTTAAAGGGGCATATGTATTTACCAAGCTTGAACTTAGGGGTGCATACAATATCATTCGCATTTTGGAGGGAGATAAATGGAAGTGTTTAACACCAGGGATGGACACCTTGAATACCTTGTCATTCCCTTTGGGTTGTGCAATGCCCCCACTGTCTTCCAGGAGTTTATGAATGAGGTCTTCCATGATATACCGTACACATACATAGTCGCATACACTTATGGAGTAGGACTGCTAAGGTCGGAAGA
>WWET01003680.1:144891-159087 GCA_011038615.1 Limnodynastes dumerilii | reverse complement strand
CGTGTCCCGGCGTGGCTACGGCAACACCCGATCCTGGATCGGGCGTCCGTAGCAACGCCGTAGGGACGCTGGAGGGGACGTCCTCCAGCGTCCCTACGTTAAGGTTAGTGCAGGTGGGCGGTGGGAGGTAGGTAAATGAGGGTAGGAGGGAAGCCTAAGCGGCCATACGCTCCTGTGCGAGCCTTCAGCCGGCGTAAGGAAGGGGACATACGCCCGCACAGGGGGAGTGTCATGGTAAGTAAACGCCGATACGCTGTGCTTTAGTAAGCACAGCGCATCGGCGTAGGTCTGGATCAGGCCCAATAACTCTGCTCCTCAGTTTCCAACTGTCAGTTACAATGGTAACCTTCTTTGTTGCAAGTTGGAAGCTCAGGTGCAGAGTATATTGTACCTAATGGAATGGGTCCTGTTGGAGGGTCTGGTTTCTATGTTTGATTGGGGTGTGGCCAACTCAGCAGGGGTGGGATTTTTCAAGCATCTAACTCCTCCCCCACATCAGTTTAGAAAAACTTGCATGCAGTAATTCATCATCTTAAACCAATCAAAGGTTTTAGTATCCTTATAAAATAATATTTTTCAGAATAAAGTAAGAATCCTGCAGTTGCCAAGGTTCTATAAGCCTCCTGCGTCTTGCCTTTATTACTTAATTCCTCTACAGACTTAAATCTCTAACTGCAAGAGAGGGAGCCCATTACAGTGCAGATCATGGCCCAGATTTACTAAGCTGCGGGAAAGGAAAAGTGGAGATGTTGTCTCTAGCTGACATCTTCTAGTATGTAATAGGAAAGTGAGAGCTAGAATCTGATAGGTTGCTATGGGCAACATCTCCACTTTCCCATTCCCACAGCTTTGTAAATCTTGTGTTTTTTTTTTTTTTACAACAGCTTTATTATTAATAGAGCATTATGGACAGGGGCAGAATACTTTGCACACCCTGCCTCAGGCAGCAGAATTACATGAGCCACCCTCAGGCGAGACTGTAAATTTGATGGGTACATTTAGAGTGTTCACAGGCACTAATTGATGCCATTTGGCATTCAGGGTAAGACTTTATCACAGCATTCAAATCCGCTTGACAACACGACAATACCTTGCAGAAAGGAGACGCGAACAGTTCTTTTCCAGCTGTATTGTGGTTAATGGCACTTTTTCACCTGTGTGGAATAAAAGAGGACATATTGTATACAGCGGCTGTTGTGTCGCCTGTATTCTTGCATTATGTAGCGTGCAGCGATGATAGCGGCACTCTGACAATAATTGAGGGGCATGAAAAGACTTCCGTTATTGTAATGTTAGGCGCTTTCTGGTCTTCACGTCTGTAATGAGAGGCATAAAAATGGCCGTGAATAAACAGAGCTCTTTGTTGGAACAAGGAGCGTTCAATGTCTTTAGCTGTGCGGATGAAAATAAAGCATTTCATCTGTCGCTTAAAAGCTTACGAAGACAAAGGAATCAAAGTGGACCTGTCACTGTCACCAGGGGTGTCACAACTTTTGTTTTGGGTGGAGCAAGAATTTAGCCCTCCCCTTGGCGCCCTCATCTAACCTTTGTGCGCTCCCATCTTGGTGCACAATAGGAATGGGCTTTGCAGAGGCACGCTGTTGAAAAGGGGCGTGGTTAACCTATTGGGGTTGTGGTTAACCTATTGAAGGCATGGTTAATCCATTGGAGCCTCCCAGTATTATCATCATGTGTCTCCAACCCCCTCCCCCCTAGTACTCCCATTATGCGCCACCAGCCCCTGCATCATGATTTTTTTACTCACTTTACCTCTCCGCTGCATCGTGGAGAGCGGAGGCTTACAATTAGGGAAGGGTTAGGGTTAAGCTGGGGAGAGCGGGGGGGTTAGTTAGGGAAGGGTTAGGGTTATGCTGGGGAGAGCGGAGGGTTACAATTAGGGAAGGGTTAGGGTTATGCTGGGGAGAGCGGAGGCTTACAATTAGGGAAGGGTTAGGGTTAAGCTGGGGAGAGCGGAGGGGTTAGGTAAGGAAGGGTTAGGGGGGAGAGCGGAGGGTTACAGTTAGGGAAGGGTTAGGGTTATGCTGGGGAGAGCGGAGGGTTACAGTTAGGGAAGGGTTAGGGTTATGCTGGGGAGAGCGGAGGGTTACAGTTAGGGAAGGGTTAGGGTTATGCTGGGGAGAGCGGAGGGTTACAGTTAGGGAAGGGTTAGGGTTATGCTGGGGAGAGCGGGGGGTTACAGTTAGGGAAGGGTTAGGGTTATGCTGGGGAGAGCAGAGGGTTACAGTTAGGAAAGGGTTAGGGTTATGCTGGGGAGAGCTTAGGGTTACAGTTAGGGAAAGGTTAGGGTTATGCTGGGGAGAGCAGAGGGTTACAGTTAGGAAAGGGTTAAGGTTATGCTGGGGAGAGCGGAGGGTTACAATTAGGGATGGGTTAGGGTTAGACTGCGGGATAAGGATGGTAAGAGTTAGGGGAAGGTTAGGCTATGGAGAGTTAAGGTTAGGGGAGGGTTGGGTTACGGGAAGGGGACAGTTAGGGTTAGGGATAAGAAAATTACATTTGGAAACTGTGCCATCGCTGGAGCTGTGTATTCTAAGGGCAGACTGCCACAAACAGTCTAGCTTTGGCAGTCGGCCCTTTACTGCCGCAAAAAGATCTGTCGAAAGTGGCGAATTACGCCCGTATTATGTACATAGCCTCATCGGACTGGGCTGCCCCTATTCTACGTGACATTAATGAATGCAATCCAGAGGATCCGTTATATGCGTTTATCAGTTAACCGTGCCACCAATTACTGTACACGCACTGCGCGGGAATTTGCGTCCTTAAGGGGGTCACTGTTAGCCAGGTTTGCACTTCTCCGTATCAATCCAGACTTCCCGATGTAGCCGCTGTCCAAGGTTCTGCAAAAGAACACTGGCCCGTATTCAGCGTACAGGACGGATATCATATACGTCCGGTGTTTAGCGATGTTTTCTACTGCGCATGTGTAGTCATTTTTTAATGTAATCTGCGTATCTTTTTCTTACGTAGATTACGTAAATGCGGTACGTAAAAAAATGACTGCGCATGCGCAGTAGAAAACATCGCTAAACACCGAACGTATATTAAATAATTATTAACTTTATTAACAAGTGTACCCATTAGACAGACACTGGCCATCATCTCTGTCCAAGTGAGGCTCCTTTCCTTAATAGCATCTGCAACAACAGTGAGAAAGATTGTGGTTAATGTTTATTCTGTTGGACATATGATGTAAGGGAAAAACATTTCCAAGAGATATTAAGATAACTCCGTTTGCCTTGTCCATTCCCACTGAGGGATTATCCAGTGCCACAAACAGGTTGAGAGGGCACAGTAGGGAGACCATATAATTAGACACTTACATCAGAACGCAAAGGACTCATATTGATTAGTGATGCTGATTTGTGCTTGATCTTTGTAGTAAGCTCAGAGAAATTCAGAATAATCCTATGTAGCCTCTGTATTATATAACAGCACTGTACATTTTCTTAGACAAACCGGAGCTTGATGTTGGAGATATCTGGCTTATACCTTAGGTGTTATCAAACTCCCTTTTCTCCAGCTGGGTTCTCTGTTTTCCAGCAATGATCCACAAATTCCATAAACATAGACTGTGGCAATCTAGAATCCTCCTTAGGTCATGTGATGTTTGCCTGGGTTGTCCTTGAAAACAGTGCCCCTAACGATCGTAAAATGGATCTCGTTCAGTGTATTTACTAGAAGAAAAACAAACTACTAAAGTAATCTTGATCTGAGTCCACTGTAAACGTTATGTTACACATTTATGGGATGTGGTTCGCCGCAATAATGATCTGTCTTTCGACGGATTACTTGCCAGCAATGAGGTTGTGGCTGTTGTCAGTTTTCGGCAGTTTACAGCGAGAAGCCATTGTTCCCGCAACTGCAGTGTCTCCAAAGAGTCCAGGGGTAACAGGTAAGTTTTTTCATCCTTACCAGTCCCTTCCAACAACCTAACCTTAACCCTAAACAACCTCAGCCCACAGTCTAACCTTAACCCTAACCATCCCTGTATGCAGCCTAACCTAAACTTTTCTCTCTCCTCAGCCTAATACCAACCATTCCTGTATGCAGCCTAACTTTAACCCTCCCCTCTCTGCTGCCTAACCCTTAACATCCCCTGTTCTGCAGCCTAGCCTTAACCTTCTCTCTCCTCAGCCTAATACCAACCATTCCTGACCTGCAGCCTAACTTTAACCCTCCCCTCTCTGCTGCCTAACCCTAAACATCCCCTGTTCTGCAGCCTAACCTTAACCCTTCTCTCTCCTCAGCCTAATAACAACCATTCCTGTCCTGCAGCCTAACTTTAACCCTCCCCTCTCTGCAGGCTAACCCTAAACATCACCGTTCTGCAGCCTAACCTTAACCATCCCTTTTTGCAGCCTAACCCTGGGAACGGGTATTATTTCATAATAGGAATTGGTAACTACGGAGCCGATCCTGAGGAACAGTTGACAGGGGAATTACACACCACTCGTAGAGTCGCATACGTGATTGTAACAGTTAAGATAGGAATCTGGACACGTAATAATGACCTTGGGATCCCTTAAGGCACCCGTAGGTCTGGATCTGGCCCTACCTCTATATTTATGAAGCCATCAACATAAATACTGTGTACCGGCTAACCACAAGTGCTGTGAGTGTGAGCCAGCACTCCTCTGGTGGGATTTAAGCCCCAAATAAGGTCCTATTTAAGAAGAAGTGAGCAAAAAGATGAAGAAAACAGCTCTTCTCTTTATCTCATTGTGAATGGCACATATATGTGGGAACATTATTGATTTGAACACCATCCTTTTAGTACCAGTATCTATTTACTGCCATCCCGAATACATGGACCTAACCCTACTAATTTTTCACGTAAATAATACTCTTTTTTTGTGAGCGCCAAAAACTACTGCTTTTGCTTTTGGAAATGTTTGTTTTGTATTACTATTTCAACCAAACAGTGGACCGTTTGGAAGTTTCAGGCAGCCCAATAGACAGAGCATATAAAAAATAGGAGCGCCCAGTCCATCACTTTATACCTTGTGTATATTAGTTTTTGCCCACAGAAATATGAAGAAAACAGCTGTATATTTATATTTCTGCTCTCTATCGTTATGGCTTAGAGCCTCCAGACCTCTCTTATGTACAGGAGAAATTGGGGAACTAAAATCCATCTACAAAAGGCTAAAAGAGGCCTTAACCCTTCTATGGGAAGTGATAGAAGTCAATATACCAGTTAGATAGAAGTCTCTTTCATTTATAGAATATCCTATGATGCTATAAATACAGGTTCTATTCACTGGGCTACAATCAGACAGCATTTGTATTGACTTTCAGCTGGGTTAATCGATATTCCTCCATGAGAATGCGCAAATGATGTCTGTATAAAGTGAGACACAAAAAGCTTCCAGGCTAATGGTGTCCGCACACAGGTTTTATCAGCATCGTAAATTTAAAAAGAAGCCAATAGAGGTTATTTTTAAATCACAAAAATGGTGAACCGGCCAGTCTGCGTTTTTCTGTTGGGTGACAAAATAAATCTCTGTTTCTGACTAATTTGCAACCCAAGAACGATTCCTGATTAATGAAATTCAGATGTTACCCTTGCAAAATGTACTTTTGTGGTACAAATAGTTTAGTATCATAAAATCATATGTGTGTTTTATAGAATCAATTTTGTGCAACAATATATTTATAAAGTGGTAAAGATAAAAAAATGTCAGCATGACGAGGCCTCCAGGTCTCTCAAAAACATTTTGATGATGGTTTAATTTACATAAAGGCTCAACCAAAACCTCTTTTACCAAGGTATCAATCAACCAATAAATCAAACCAATCAGAGCACAGTATATGTTTCTAATCACTTTCCATTTATGGGATCTGATCCTGACCCCTGTGTATTATGTGTATGCATAGAGGTCTGAAAGTTCCCTTGTTACTTCTTATGATCTTCCTTCCATCGCCCCCACTTAACGTAATCTGCAGGCCTCTCCTCACCTCTTTGGCAGGGATTAGGCTTGCTGATTTTAAGTAATGCCCCTCCGCACAGAAAGCCTGAGTTCCGTACAGCCAAATATTTTTTTAAAAACACTCTGCCATTAAAACACTCATTCACTCTATCGTTATCTCACGTCTCGACTATTGCAATATTCTCTATTCCGGCCTCCCTCTGGTTCGTCACGCTTCCCTACGTTCCATACTTAATGTCCCAGCCAGACACCTCTTCCTCTCCCACCGCTCTGCCTCCACCTCCCCTCTATGTCTGTCTCTACACTCCTGTCCCTTTCAGAATTTTCTTCAAGCTCCTCACCACAACCTACAAGGTTCTCTTCTCCTCCACCATTCCCTACCTCTCCTCCCTTATCTCCATCCACACTCCCGCCCAACCCCAACACCCTCCAGACCTTCAAATGCTCCCTCAAAACCCACTTCTTCAGGCTAGCCTACCCTTCCTCCACCTAAGCTTACCTGCCCTCCCCATCTTCATCCCTGGGTCTCCTGTTTGTTTACCCCCTCAGACTTAGCATGTTAGCTCTTATGAGATGCATACAGAACATCTGGTAAGCGCAGCAGTTTGTAAATAAGAAGAAATCTCATTTTGGATTGCAGAGGAGGCAAATTTCATCCGTTACATACAGTATTAGAGTTGAGAGGTGGATATTTGCCAGCCCAAGTCTAATACAGTCTAATAGTAAAGCTGGTCAGTATCTGTGTCCAACAAGCAAAAGCAAAGTAGAGCATGCAAAGAATACAATTAACTTGAGTCCCCCTAAAATTCAACAGGGTTTTGTCTAGGTGTCTATAGTGTAAAAGCTTCCCTCCAGGAGATCACGTAGGGAATCCATAAATGCATGCAGGGGGCGGAGATTAGCCGCACGATGAATGCAAATCGCGTCATTAAGCCCCACCTCTTGTCTATTAATTACACCTTTTTTTATTTTAACAGGGTCTGGCAGGGCTTGATGACGCAATATGCCCGAATTTCGGGAGTCTCCCGTACATTCCGGGAGAGTCGGCAACCCTGGTGTAACTTTCCACCTGATTGCCTCTGATTTGCTTTTACTAAAGCACTACAGGAAGAACTGAGTAATTGGCTCATAACCATGTGCACATCCTTAAAATCAACCGGAACGTTATCAGAGTTGGCTGGTTTAAACCACCATAGTACTACCACTGGGGGTACTTGGACCAGTGTCTGGTAGTACTCAGGGCAACTGGGCAAGCTTGTCAGGAGGTAGCAGCCACACTCATGCTTTAATCAGGTGTAATACCATAATCCATTCAGTCATATCTAGAGGGGCTAATTAGATTATACAGAAAACATACTTTAAAACCACTGCAAAATATACATGGAGAAAGAACCTAACCTGTTTCCATAGTGGGTAACTGGAACTTCCCAAATAGGTTGAGAACTATTGGTTTAAACCAAATATTTTTTTAAAAACAATGTTATTTTAATCTGTGACTACAGGCATGATGCAGTGACTGCCTATTAAAAGGGAATCCACTTGGTATTATTCCAAATCCTTGCTGCTTTTGGTCTTCATTTGAGTGAGCTGAGCCAAGGGAGTAAATAAACACAACAGAGGAATAGAGAGGGTGAACCAGATCAGACAGGTACTAAATCTTCCTAGCATCAGCTAAGACTCCACAAACTCCTCCCCTAACAATTTATTTTAATTATAAGTAATAAGTAGGACTAATGTTTAACATTTACTTATTTTTATTTTCAATTTCATCTATCTCTGAGTATACTTTGTATGTTTAATCTGTTTAGTCTATCTACATATATTCAGACGTAGAAGAAAGAAACAAAAAGCAGTAAAAAAAATTGGTTTTATGGAAATATATAAAATAAATAAATGTCAAATTCTTATAACTTTAGATTGTTAAGGTTAGAAAACATTAAACATGATTGATCGAGGGTTCTAATAGAAATGTTTCACATTATTCATTTAATAAACAGGATTCAATATTTTTTTCCATTTAAATATTTAAGTAAAACAAACTGGTTTGAAATAATGGTTTCAACAAAAAAGTGTTTTTTGTTTTTAAAGCTGTTTTTTCCCCCCTACCCTGGACATTATTATGCTGTCGAGCACCCTTGCCAGTATTGGTTGCCATCTTCTGACTATAAAAACAAGCTTCAGTTCCACTACATATAATTTACAGAACAAGTAGAGGAGTTCAAGATTCAGCATTCACGAGTTGTATTGCATTTCAGAGTTCTTGGCAATGTTAATGATTTTTTGGCTGTATAATGGATTAGATGCTAGAACTTATGTAAAGAATCTTCAAGAGAGGAAACCTATTTGATCTGCAATAATTAAACTTGGAATGAAGTCAAGGAAGCAGCGAGGAATTATCTAGGCCATGGATTTTATTCTTTAAGAAAGAGAAAATTGCTTAAACCTACTGTATATATAGCAAGGAGTAGTCTTCAAAGTACAAAATGTCACAGAAATGCCTTTAACATGACTTCTTCTGGAATGTTTATAGGGTGGTGGTTGGTTAAACTACCTTTTTTCCCTGAAAATAAGATGGGGTCTTATATATTTTTTTCTTCAAAAAAGGCACTAGGGATTATTTTCGGGGTAGAGCTTATTTTTTTTTTGTTTTTGTTTATTTATACCCTCTTGTATTTAGGTTAGCAGTGAAGCACACTGTAGGTTTGTGTATTTATCCCCTCTTGTATTTAGGTTAGCAGTGAAGCACACTGTAGGTTTGTGTATGGGAGGCTCGCAGTAACAGTGGGCCAGGTGCATGGATGCTTACAGCCTTGGTGCATAGCGCAGTCAGGACGCACTGCACGTGACTAGGGCTTATTTTTGGGGTAGGGCTTATATTTCAGGAAATATGAAAAATCAAGGTAGGGCTTATTTTATGACTAGGTCTTATTTTCGGGGAAACAGGGTAAATCTAATGATCTACGTTATCCCCTACACACTACAGTAAACTCATTTTGGCAAAAGAGGTCACAGCTTTAGTCATTTCTACAAATGGAAGCACAAAATAAGCCATTAGCTCCAGCAGGACCTAAAATAAAGACTGGGGGCAAGATTTACTAAGCTGCGGGTTTGGAAAAGTGGAGATGTTGCCCATAGCAACCAATCAGATTCTAGCTGACATTTTCTAGCATATAATAGGAAATGAAGAACTAGAATCTGATTGGTTGCTATAGGCAACATCTCCACTTTCCCAAACCTTACTAAAGCTGGCCCCTTAGAGTCCTTTGTCCCAGGTCCTGGCAAGTATTTTGTCTTCACTGCCAGCGAAAAAGATCAATGGACCCAATAACAAAGCCAACAATTGGCCAGAACAGTCTTTACTGTGACTTGTCTGGGTTTTCAGAAAACCAATAATAAATGAATACTGTAAGCCTATAACTCTTTGTAAGACTCGCTCTCAGTGTAGGGGTTTGATCTCTATATAGAAATCAAAAAAGAGATGTATTCAGTGTTAATATACTTAGATTGCATGGCGGCCCTTTATAACTTTCGCTCATGGGACTGTGCTAAATTTAACTAACGCATCTACTCCATAGAGCTGCCTGATGATCATTTCAATATAGGAACTCTCATCCCACTGACCAATCAAAAACATTCAGCGTGGAATTTGGGGCAAAAGAAGTCCCAGCTGTTGTCAGTCCTCTTTAGGATTAAATCTCCTAAAAGGCTCATTTAAACTAGTAAAATATGCTACAATGTATTTCTTCATCTCTGACCATGTTCGGGGATTAAGCATACCTATAGAAACAGAAAGTGAACACACGGTCCTCCAATTCTTTCTGGACTTTTGTTGTTTAAAACCATGCCGACCCTAGATGCTATTTCAGCCTCCATTTAGGATATCCTTATACTTATCCCAAGGGCCAGATTTACTAAGATGAAGGATTGGAAAAGTGGAGATGTTGCCCATGTCAACCTATCAAATTCTAGCTCTTACTTTACTATTACATATTAGAGAATGTCAGCTAGAATCTGATTGGTTGCTATGGACAACATCTCCACTTTTCCAATCCCACAGTTTAGTAAATCTGGCCCCAAGAATGTTTAAACTGTTATACTGTGTTAGACTCTCAATTGGGAGGTTATTCCACCCTTTCAGTGAAGTGATTTTTCCTTAATTTTTTTTTATAAAACCACCAACCTCCAGTTTATATTCATGTCCTCTTGTTCTCTTACACCTTTTTGTTTGTATAATGCCCCCCTCCTGTACCTGGTTGCACCACATGATAGATGTGAAAGTTGCTATCATATCCCCCCCGTGTCACTTCTCTGCTCCAAGCTATATATGTTTACTTCCTCAGGTGTTCTGAAACTACAACTCCCAGCATGCTTTATCAGGTATCAGCTTTGCCTATACAGTTAAAGCATGCTGGGACTTGTAGTTTCACAACAGCTGGAGAGCTGCAGGTTGGCCAGGCCTGCTCTCGTCTGTCTATGTATGTGGTGTGACACAGGCCATGGATCATTTTAGTTGCTCTTTTTTGCACAGTCTGTAATATATTTATGTCTTTCTGGAGACATTGGACCGTATTCACAGATGCGGTTTATTCTAAAGTACGTAATTATACGCACGCGCGTAGCAAGCCAACACCCATGACACGCCCCTCTCACGGCCGTGCAATCGTAGACTTACACCTCCGTTAGGCACCCTTATATTTACGTGTGTACTTACATGCACTAAAAATATAAATTAGGAACAAAAAACCCCTATTCCAGTAATAAGCAATCAAAAAAATAATATATAAAAAAAAATATATAAATATAGTGATTTTGAAGCTCTTTTTGCAAAGAAGCTAAGTTTATTATACTTCGTCACCCATGGGATTTTGTTTTCCAATTTTTGTCTTGGTGCGGGTCTTAAAGTCGCTTCTCTGGGTAGTGCATTAATCCTGTTAATAGCACCTTTTAAGGTAACAGGGTCGTAGCCTCTCCCTTTAAATTTTTCAATTGTTTCCAACATCCGCTGTCTAGCAACTTCCTCATCACTGTTTACACAGTCCGAAACGCGTTGTGGCTTCAGACTACGATTCTTCCTGCTTCCTCCTGCCGCCTGCACTGTGACTGTGGACCGCTCACATCGTGGACACCTCCCGGGACTTGTGTGCTTCACATACGGACCTCTGATCAGGACAGCGCGGAGTTGGGATTGATTAAAGGAAGTTCACTGATGTTGTTTTTTGTTATATTTCGTTTTTATTCGTTCATTATAGAAAAATAAATGTCTTAATCATTTTTATTGTTTTTTTTCCTTCCAGAAAAAAGGACATAGGAATAAAGTGGAATCATTTTATTAATACAGAGCGGTCTCCCTATTGATTTTATAGCCACTCTTTTATCTTTTTTGTTGTTTGAGGTATATATTTATTGTTTATATATATATATATATTTATATATATTTTTTTATATATTATTTTTTTGATTGCTTATTACTGGAATAGGGGTTTTTTGTTCTGTTATTTTGGTATATTTTAGTTTCACCAGCGCCAATTTACACATACACACATACATACCTTTTGTGTACTTACATGCGTATATATATCTTCCTTGCGTGCGATTGTTTATAATTGCTCCCGTTCATTTAAATGCCCAACCCACCCATTTTCATGTAAATTTTCACGTCCCTATTTCAACCCCGCCCCTCCGTACATATATCACCAAGTGCGATTCACATGTCCGTGACTAAAGCACATACGTGCATATATACAACGTAACTTACATAAATAGGCATACGCAGTTGAAAGGTACCTAAAAATACGCAACATAAACACGGATCTGTGAATACGGTCCATGGCCTCCAGAACTGAACGCAGTATTCTAGGTGAAGTCGTACCAGTGACATCACTAATTCCTCTACCCATACAACCCAGCATCTGACTTGCCTTTCTCATTGCTGTAACATTGCTTGGCTACCTTTAAGTCACATGACACAGTGACTCCTAGATCCCTTTCCTCCTTAGGAAGTTCTCAAACTCCTGTATTCTTGCAGAAACACAAGAACTGCAATAGTGCTAATTGCATCATTCTGCTTTTGCGTGGGGTTTACTCTACCTTAAAGTAAACTACTGTAAAGGCAGAAGGGAACGCTGACATTCTCTATTGTGCTAATGCTTTTCTGTATCTGCATATAATACAAGCACATTTGGCTTTACTATAGCCTAGAATGCTTTTAAGAATTCTGACATTGTGTTAAAAGCCCGGTGCCACTTGGCAGGATACAGAATATTTAATGACTGCGGTGAGAAGAGGCAAAGCCTTTCATGTCACAGAACCGGGGATAAACTCAGAACATAATGCAAAAAATAAGAAACAAACACTTGATTATGGTGCACAAATTCACCATAATGCACAGTAAGCAAGGAGCTTCTATTCATTTGAAAACCATTTTATCCATAATGACATAGCATAAGTCTAGCAAATTAACATTAACTCCGGTGTGCCTTAATTGATTGGGTGTGTGTTTTTGTGTGTGGGTGTTTGTGTGTGTGGGTGTTTGTGTGTGTGGGTGTTTGTGTGTGTGGGTGTTTGTGTGAGTGGGTGGGTATGTGTGTGTGTGTGTGTTTGTGTGTGGGTCTTTTTGTGTGTGGGGGTGTTTGTTTTTGTGTGTGGGTGTGTGTGTTTGTGTGTGGGTGTTTGTGTGTGGGTGTGTGTATTTGTGTGTGTTTGTGTGTTTGTTTTTGTGTGTGTGTTTTTTGTGTGTGTGTTTTTTTGTGTGTGTGGGTGTGTGTTTGTTTGTTTGTGTGTGTGGGTGGGTGTGTGTGTTTTTGTGTGTGTGTGCGTGTGTTTGTGCGCCTGACCCTAACCCTCCCCTTCTATGGCCCTAACCCTCCCTTCCAAAGATCCTAAACCTAACCCCGCCTAACACTAAAATTCCCCAGGGAGAGGTTACTCACCTCTCCGGAGCGGGTCCTGTGAAAATGAATGGGAGAGTATTATGCCGATCAGCACACTCCACAATTCATTAAAAAAAATGGCTGCCTATACGGAATAGAGACAGCGGAAAAGGAACTTTCGGCTGTCTTTATTTCTAAAAGCAGCTCATCCGAGCGAAGACTGCAACCAGGGTCAGGCCCAGTGTCTTAAACGCTAGTTAATAGAGCACTTGACCTTGGTCCATGTCTTTCTTACCGTACTGAAATCTGTCAGCAAGTGACATTTTAATAATGTCTTGATTTCTCTTTCAGAATATCTACAGTGCCTAAAGATGGGAGAAGATGATAACCCCTGTGAAAGCCTGTATCAGGAATGTCAATCATGACGAGAGCACCATGCGAGAGAAATGACTTTTATGGTTGTGACAAAGGATTTCGGCCAGACACACTTTTGCAGTTCGGGGTGAACTTTCTAGCTGTTTGTAAGCAATATTTTTATCTCTAGTGTGAGAAAATTATTTTTAAATTGGACTGTCAACACGGATAAGGAGGAAGAGATAGATCGTGTGAGCTTGTCCCGCAAGGTCGCACATGAAACGGACAGGAAAAGGATCGGAAGCTACGGAAATAAGCAATGGCAGGCGATGCTGATCTGCCTTCTCTGTTCATATGTTGTCAAGTATCTTAGTCAATGTGTCAGGCTAATCGGTAGGGGCTGGCCGCAGTTCACTACCAAAAAAGATATTTTATAAGAGGTAGCATACCCTTTAATGTAAGTGCTTTTATACAGGTAACTTATCATAACCTCAAAATCTAACACACGGGATTCCCTGTTAGTGTTCCTAATAAATACTGAAGTATTGATGTCATCACATATAACTATAATCACCGATATTACATATAGGAAGTATTATGTATAGGGCAGGTTTGGTGTGAAACTACGAGTCCCAGCATTCTTTAACTGCATAGGCATAGCTGATACCTAGCAAAGCATGCTGGGAGTCGTAGTTAGCTATGGGCCACAGTAGGCAAGATATGATTTCACCCTGCTGTTGTTATCTCACTGAGCTGCAAGATAGAACTTCCAAGAAGAAGTCATGTAATATGTGTGTTTCAATGGAATGTTCTTGATGTTGCTTGAAGTCATGTTCTCAGGAGGTCAAAATTCAATTCAAGGACCAGGTTTTACCCACTTCCCAACAGACTCCTTCAACAAATATTTTATCTACAAAGATATAAAGACATAGGACCAGGGGCCAGATTTACTAAGCTGTGGGTTTAGAAAAGTGGAGATGTTGCCCACAGCAACCAATCAGATTCTAGCTGGCATTCTG
>WWET01003680.1:124359-134934 GCA_011038615.1 Limnodynastes dumerilii | reverse complement strand
CCTCTACCTGACACCTAGAACGTTAATCTTAACTAATTCTTATGAAAAAATGTTCATTATTTACTAACGTGTGTTATGTATTTTCTATGTAAGGGTTCTTTTCCCTTTGGGAATTGTATGCTATATATGAGCAGTTTTATGCTTTTTTTTAATGGTACATGTGCGTTGTAATTTCTGTATGTTTTTTGGGTTATCTTTTTGTATTATTAATATCTATCTGCAAATGAATCTTAGAAAGTAGGAAACTCTGGTCTGTGTATTTATTTTCTGTATGGCTTTTTCTTCACACATTCCTAAATGATATAAGATAAGAGGTTGTTTTTTTTTTTTAGAATTAGGTGCTCCGATGTTTTAACTTCTATTGTATGTGGTATAAAAACGTCGGCCATTTTGTTTTATATTGAAGCTCAGTAGTCATGCTCTGTTCCCTTTATACTATGCTATAATAGTGTATTAGGTCAGTGTCTTCAGGCCTGTCTCTGCTGCAAGGCTTAGGTGAAACCTATTCTCCACACAAATTCCAAAGCCCCATTGAGGATCCAGTGGAGAGCATGCAATGACTTCAGAGGAACATTGCCCATAGGCTTCAAACAAGAATATGGGCTCTATTTACAAAGATCATTTTAATGCGATAGGGCCAGTTTTCACTTCAAAATACAAAATACACTTTTGCCGTTTTACGCTTGCCAAACCCTACCTTAACTTTTCAAAGCGTAACCGCGCAGGTACATAGTGTCCTGACGGACATAACTGCCTAACCCAGCCCATACTGGGCCTCGCTTCAGTGCGTAGTTCGAGCATAGTCACGGCTATTGTATTTTTTAAACGCCCCTTCGTACGTAGATACTACAGTGTTACGGGCGCCCAGAGTTACGTGTCGTAACATCTGCCGTTCGCATGCACAGAACGTACAATCAGACGAAATTACGGTAGCAGCTAGCGTAAAATCGCTTGCATACGTAGGTCTGAATCTGGCCCCTTAAACCCTATTTGATCATTCGTTTGGTTTTATAGTCAGGACATCCTTATATTTACCCCGAGCACGTTTAAACTGTTCTACTGTGTTATATAGATGGGAGGTTCTTTACACACATATCCTCTGAACTCATCACTCACCAGTTTATACACATGTCCTTGTGTTCTAATCTCTTCCTTTGAAAACTGCCCCCCTCCTGCAGGGCTGCCATCAGGAAAAGGACAGCCAGAACTTTTACTGCCCCCTATGTGACGTCATCGGTGATGTCTCCAGAAGCAGGCCCATTAGCGCAGGAAAGAACTTGCGTTATATGGGCTGGATCCAGACCTAAGAAAGTGCTTGAAATGAGTTACTCCTGGGCTAAACCATGGTGATTGCAGGGGAGTCATATTTCATCTGTTGCAAACAGTATTAGAGTTGAGAGGTGATGTTTCCTATCCCAAGTCTAAATAACAGTGTGATAGTAAAGCTGGTCAGTATCTGTGTGCAGTAAGCAATTCAAAGATATATCCCTGCATGCAAAGAATACAAGTAACTTGACTTCACCTGCAATCAACATGGTTGATGCCGATATGGGGGTGGGGCTTAATGACGCTATTTATGCAAATCACCAAACCAAACACTTACTTAAGTCTGGATCCAGCCCTATGTGACATCCCAGGTGACGCAACACAGAGGGAAGAGCGCCAAGGGATGGTTGTGTCCCGTGCCTCAAAATTTCTGGTGGCGGCCCTGCCCTCCTGTACTTGGTTACACCCCTTAATATATGATAGAACTCTAGGCAATATTGCCAGTAGCTATAGACAATGCGCAATATGAATCTAGGAAATGGGAAAAAGTTCTACTTTCAACAACATTCTGGTGAATTCTTGCTTTATTTCAATCCTCCTCAGACTTGGAAACAAGTTCTATCAGGATAGATAGAGAACTAATGAACAGACTGTTATTTTATCCCTGACAAGGTGATAACATTTCTTGCAGTTGCTCCTCCATATTCATATTTTGTCACTTTAGATGTAAGTTCAGACACCATGCTTGTTTCGTACTGAAGAGGCATTAATATATGTTCCTATCTATTTATAAAGAAGTCACAATGTGTGCTGATTTTTACATGAAAATAAAATTAAAGAACAACTGTTCCAGATGAAGATAATCAGAAAAACAGAAAATCACTCACACCAACTTCCATGCGTGTTACAGAGCCAGGTCACGTGACATACTTTTACTATAATTATTTATACGTCTATCAAAAAAATCTTTTGTGTTCAGCAGACGTGTCAAAATTACCACCCAAACGCATATTTTTTGCGGCCCCTGTATTATTATGTGGGCCCAAAGGATCACTGGGTTAAATGCTGGGCCTGTGTGATGCCCCACTGACGGTGATCGTGGCTGAAAGGGGGTCCCTGTTATCAGCTGCATTTACGCAAAACGGCTGATAGCAAAACCTCCTTTCAGCTGTCCTGTATATCTGCGCAGCGGCTGATAGAAGGAACCAGATTACTTTAGGTAAATGACGCTGACGTGACATAAGGTCGCACCAGCGTCACAGTGAAGAAGAGAGTGCGCTGTGGAGGAGAGCAGCAGATGGAAGACGTCAAACAAAGGTAAGTAAAGTATATACTGGAGAGACTGGATACATATAAATGGGAAATTACTGAGAGCTGGAGACACATACTGGGAGCTGGAGACACATGCTGGGGACCACTGGGAGCTGGAGACACATGCTGGGGACCACTGGGAGCTGGAGACACATGCTGGGGACCACTGGGAGCTGGAGACACATGCTGGGGACCACTGGGAGCTGGAGACACATGCTGGGGACCACTGGGAGCTGGAGACACATGCTGGGGACCACTGGGAGCTGGAGACACATGCTGGGGACCACTGGGAGCTGGAGACACATGCTGGGGACCACTGGGAGCTGGAGACACATGCTGGGGACCACTGGGAGCTGGAGACACATGCTGGGGACCACTGGGAGCTGGAGACACATGCTGGGGACCACTGGGAGCTGGAGACACATGCGGGGGACCACTGGGAGCTGGAGACACATGATGGGGAATACTGGGAGCTGGAGACACATGATGGGGAATACTGGGAGCTGGAGAGACATGATGGGAAATACTGGGAGCTGGAGACACTGGAGATGGAGAATACTGGGGAGGCTGTATGAGACTTATTGCAGGCCACACAATCTTAGGCTTTGATTGGCCCAATTGAGTTTGACATGCCTGGTGTACAGTGATTATAAACTGCTGCACCCTAGTTTTTGTACATTTATACCTCAGGTTTATAACGCAGAGGGATTGAGGCCGTAGATTTATACAAACCACAGCCTCAAGTCCTGTCCCTCTGCCTGGCAACACCAATATTCCTAGTGTTACCAAGGAAAGGGGCTAGCCCCACCCTAATCTTTAGTAAAGCTAAGAAAAAGGGCATTGATAGTAAGGGGCGGGGCTTCTGGTACAATTTGCATAAATTGTGTCATTAAGCCCTGCCCCCTTGCTGTCATCTATGGGATCTTTGGGATCTCTCTTTGGGTCTTTAAAGACCACGTGTACGCAATCTACGTAACTACGTAGATAGCGTAAAAAAGTAACTACGCATGCGTAGTAGCTATAATCGAAAAAATAGGCACGTAAGTAAAAAATTGTGGGGTTGTGAATCCGGTCCATTGTCTTTGGGGCACATTTTTCCATGGCAGAAACATTTGGGGCCAGACTTACTAAACTGCGGGAAAAGAAAAGTGGAGATGTTGCCCATAGCAACCAATCAGATTCTACCTCTCACAACTAGAAAATGTCAGCTAGAATCTGATTGGTTGCTATGAGCAACATCTCCACTTTTCCATTCCCACCGCTTAGTAAATCTGGCCCTTGGATACTGAAAGCCTCAGAGTCCCATGGTGTTCCCCATCCTAGTATTGGAAGGTAAACAATGCCCCTGTGGAGCTCACTAAAGCGTGTGTGCCCCTAGCCCTGTTCTATTATTGATGAAGCAAGTTCTTTTAAAATTGGAATACTCCCCGATTGTGACAGAGCCATTGCACTAATACTCATCTGATCTAAATGTAGGCCTGTATTCAGAGTACCGGATGTATAACATATACGACCGGTATTTAGCAATTTTTACTTTCAGACCGCATTTACGCAATCTATGCAAGAAAAAGATACGTAGATTACATTAAAAAATGACTACGCATGTGCAGTAGTAAAAATCGCTAAACACCGGACATATATGTTATATGTCCGGTACTCTGAATATGGGCCATAGTCTTTACTTCCCCTGTCTATTATATATACCACTGAAGCACAACCAATCCTTTCTAAACCCACTATAAGCCTCCTGTCCTTTTTATGCCCTCAGCTTATTATATTCCTCACTTTAGTGTTTCAAGTCATTTATATTCCCTCAGTTCTTTTTATTCCCTTAGTCCTTTATAACCCCATAGTTCATTATATGCCTCACTTTAGTGTCACACTGATGAGGTCGAGTGTCACTGCTGAATTGAAGGACGACTGCTCATCAAAGACGGACACTCAACAATTCTGCACTCTAATGTGACGCCTTTCAACATTTCCAGACTCGACACTGATGCCTGGCGACACTGATGAACTCAACACAACGGGGACAGGTGAGCACTATACTTCATCTTTGGGTTAGGGTTAGGCAGCAGTTAAGATTACAGTTAGATTTAGGCTGCAGTAAAGGGTTAGGTTTAGGCTGCAGTTAGGGTTGGCTGCGGTTATGGTTGGAGTTAGGGTTAGGCTGCGGTTAAGGTTAGTCTGTGGTTAGGGTTATGGTTAGGCTGTGGTTTGGGTTAGGCTGTGGTTGGGGTTAGGGTTAGGCTGCGGTTAGGGTTAGGCTGTGGTTGGGGTTATGGTTAGACTGCAGTAAGAGTTAGGCTGCAGTAAGGGTTAGACTGCGGTTAAGGTTAGGCTGCGGTTAGCGTTATGGTTAGGCTGCAGTAAGGATTAAACTGCAGGTAGGATTAGGCTGTGGTTAAGGTGAGTCTGTGGTTAGGGTTATGGTTAGGCTGCAGTTAGGGTTAGACTGCAGTTAGGGTTAGGCTGTGGTTAGTGTTAGGCTGCGGTTAGGGTTAGTCTGTGGTTAGGGTTATGGTTAGGCAGCAGTAAGGTTTAGACTGCAGTTAAGGTTAGGCTGTGGTTAGGGTTACGGTTAGGCTGCAGTAAGGGTTAGACTACAGTTAGGGTTAGGCTGTGGTTAAGGTGAGTCTGTGGTTAGGGTTATGGTTAGGCTGCGGTTAGGGATAGACTGCAGTTAGGGTAAGGGTTAGGCTGTGGTTAAGGTTAGTCTGTGGTTAGGGTTATGGTTAGGCAGCAGTAAGGTTTAGACTGCAGTTAAGGTTAGGCTGTGGTTAGGGTTACGGTTAGGCCTGCAGTTAGGGTTAGGCTGCAGTTGGGTTAGGCTGTGGTTAAGGTGAGTCTGTGGTTAGGGTTATGGTTAGGCTGCGGTTAGGGATAGACTGCAGTTAGGGTAAGGGTTAGGCTGTGGTTAAGGTTAGTCTGTGGTTAGGGTTATGGTTAGGCAGCAGTAAGGTTTAGACTGCAGTTAAGGTTAGGCTGTGGTTAGGGTTACGGTTAGGCTGCAGTAAGGGTTAGACTACAGTTAGGGTTAGGCTGTGGTTAAGGTGAGTCTGTGGTTAGGGTTATGGTTAGGCTGCGGTTAGGGTTATGGTTAGGCTGCAATAAGGTTTAGACTGCAGTGCAGTAATTATTAGTGTTAGTGTCTGACGTTTCAGTGTCTTCAGCACTTAGGTTGATATAATAATAATACAATCAAACGTAGTGTTGTCAGGAATACAACCCGGTGGAGTTTATTTGTATCTATTCATACACTATCAGGCTAATGCTGTCGAGTGTATGCATATTGATTAGATAACATTATAATTCACGTAACGCATCAGTGACACCAATGAAAAACAGGCAGTACCCACACAACAAATAGGGTTTATGGTTTGAAAAGTCTATAACACTAGCGACAATTCAGGATCTGTGTTAGGGACAATTCCCAGGTCTCCGTAAAGGGGTCCCCACAAATTCTGCTCTGTCTATAGGGTACATTAAAGGATCTTCGGAGGACACAATAACATGGGAGGGCAGAGCCGGGTACATTTCAGGGCACATGTACTTAACAGAGAACTTTCCAGGAAAGAGGACAACATTGTAGGTGTTCAGAATGCTGACGAGGAGCCAGGCGATGGATTTCCTGATCAGCATCTGTCTAGGAAAGTGAAATAACTTTGGCTCAGTAATGCTGGACAGACTGCAAAGGAGAAATCTGCGAGGCAGGAAAACCCACGAGTAGTGGACTTAAGATGTTCCAGATGTCTGAGGCTGAAAAACAGGATTAACTGCATAGTGATAGCAAGATGCCAGGCAAAGCCATGTGTAATACCCAATGAGGAATTACTGCTATAGTAAATAATGTGCCAAATGTTTATATACATATGTATGTAGATGTAGGACAGCACTCATGCAACATAAAAGATCATTATGTTTATTACACCAAGTGCATGAAGCAGCAACTGAATATCTCAAGACACACAGGTCCTATTTTCAAGTATATATATATATATTTTATGCTCCTACAGTTAGGAATCGGAGGTGTATTCTGATTGGCCACAGATTTGATGAACATAAGATACAGCCAATAGGGAGAATGATCAGTCTTAATCATAGTTGCCGACTCTCCCAGAATGTCTGGGAGACTCCCAAAATTCGGGCAGTTCTCCCGGTATCCCAGGAGAGCTCCCGGTATCCCGGGAGAGCCGGCACATCTCCCACAAGGGACTTAAGGCTTGTGGTTGCAAGAACACCAGGAGCCGCAAGTCCTGCCACCCTGCCTGGCAACACTAGTTTACTTTACTTTAGTTTACTTGTGTTGCTAGAGACAGGGAGGGACAAGATGATGCAAACTGCGCCATCAAGACCTACCCCTATCCGTATAATTGATGGTCAGGGGCGGGGCTTAATGACACAGTTCGCATAAATCACACTGTTAAGCCCCGCCCCCTGCATGCATCTATGGCTTTCCTCCAGGATCTCCCTGAGGGAAGCCTTTAAAAGTCGGAAACCCTGGTCTTAATACCCGGGTTGCCGACTCTCCCGGAATGTCCGGGAGACTCCCAAAAATCGGGCAGTACTCCCGGTATCCCGGGAGAGCCAGCAAATCTCCCGCAAATGACTTGAGGCCCGTGGTTTCAGTGAGGTCTTAATACTTCAGCTAATAGTCTGAATAAGAGAGCAGGTAAATGCTTGAGTAAATAGCTCAATGTCTAGAAAAAGTGTACAAGCAGCAAGGAGAGCACAATATAATATCCACAGAGGTGCAAAGAGATTGATGGACAGATACAAAGAGGGACAGAGGGCTCAAATGGGCACAGACTCTATACACTCTCCTAAAGCCAATCAGAATTGTAGGTGTGTTCTGATTGGCCTCAGATTTGATTGGCATAAGAAATGGCCAATAAGAAGAACCAGTCTAATACTACAGTAGCATAGATGCTAAAATATGTCATTAAAAGTAAAATGGCGTTTTGCCTTGATTGGAGTTCCGAAATTTGTTGGGAGGAACACAATCCGAAGCGCTCATCTCTAATATATGGTGAATGTTGCCGCAAAGCTTACACTCAGTTCTGTGTATGAAAAGGAATATTCACTAAACGTTATATTAAGATTATTTGAAAGGTCTGTACAGCATATGTCAAAAGATTTCACAATTATGATCATGGCTTATCTAACACTTTCCATACCTTCCAACATGACCCATTCCATTAGATACAAAATAATCTGCTCCTCAGTTTCCAACTGTCAGTTACTATGGTAA
Source organism: Limnodynastes dumerilii (assembly GCA_011038615.1). Taxonomy (NCBI): domain Eukaryota; kingdom Metazoa; phylum Chordata; class Amphibia; order Anura; family Limnodynastidae; genus Limnodynastes; species Limnodynastes dumerilii. The sequence continues at coordinate 127,106 of WWET01003680.1, read as the reverse complement.
TGACCTTTGTTGAAGAGACAAATATTTTTTTAAATATCAGTTAATTCATTTAAACACCACAGCGCCGCAGCAGACTTACACAAAAGGTAGGTAAATGAAAGCGGGGGGCTGCTCCCGCCCCCGGGCTCGGCGCTCCAGGCGATCGCCTAATGGTAGCGCCAGCCCTGGGTGAATGTGGTAAGAAACAGAGACAGATAAGGCCCACTGATACTTCCCTAAGCTCTGCAGCAGCAGGTATTGATCCTACTGTTGATACAATAGCAGGCCAATGTTCAGAGATATACTTTCCTGGGTATTGGCCTACTGTTAAAGGCAGGTGATGGCACACAGGAGTAGGAGAGCCACAGTTGTGTTCCCGGGCCTCAAAACTTCTGACAGCGGCCCTAATAACCAGGGGCATCACTGCGGTGGATGCTGGAGGTGCTCGGAGGAGTCTATCAGATACTGACAAGATAAATCTGCTTTACTTCTGACCTTCTCCTGCAATCCACTCAATCCCTCTATTCCATCCTTCAGTTCTACCGCGGCTGCTAAGTAGCTCCTAATGCAATGGAAAAACGCTGCTACCTAACACATCAATAAGCATTAAAACCAAATATATGAATCATATACGTCCGGAGGAGGCAGAGTTTTGTTTTGTTTATTTTTCTAATATGTTAATATGTTGGAGTTTCTGGGGAAATGGGTGGAGTTTATGGGAGAATGGGTGGAGTTTATGGGAAGTGGGTGGAGTTTATGGGAAATTGAGTGGTTTATGGGAAATGGGTGGAGTTTATGGGAAAATAGGTGGAGTTTATGGGAAAACAGGTGGAGTTTGGGTAGGACCAGGACAGAGTTTGTGTTGGACTGCAGGTTTCTACACAAGGAGTTCGGCCAATTAGAGAAGGGGGCATCGGGCCTGATCCAGACCTACACCGATGCACTGTGCTTACTAAAGCACAGCATATCGGTGTCCACTCTCCCCGACACCCCCCCTATGCGGGCGTATTTCCCATTGCTTACGCTGGCTGAAGGCTACCCTAACTTCAGCCAGCATAAGCAATGGCTAATAAGCTCGCACACGAGTGTACTACCGCTAAGCCCTCCCTCCCTCATTATATTACCTCCCCCCACCCACCTTCACTAACCTTAACGTAGGGACGCTAGGGGGACGCCCCCTCCAGCGTCCCTACGCTGTCCCTAAGGATTATTGATCGGGCGTTGCCGTAGCTACGCCGGGCAACATCTGCCCGGCGCATGCGCAGATCGTCTCTTCAGCCGATCTTACGCTTATGCCCGCCGTCCTAGCGACGGCGGCCGTAGGTCTGGATCAGGCCCATCGACCCTTTGAATATGGTGGTTGGTCTCTGGCCCCCAGCAGGGCCGCCATCATGGGGAGACAGCCGAGACTATTGTCCCAAGCCCAGAGCTGATGGGGCCCCCCAATACTTACCTTTGCTCTGCAGCTGTTATCCTACCACCGATCCTTGCTGCTGAGAGCTGTTCGTTAGTGGGCCAATGTGCAGGTAAGTTCTTCCCGCCAGGGCTGCCATCAGGGGAGGACAGCCAGGACTACTGTCCCAGGCCCGAAGCTGATGGGGGCCCCCCATCATTACAGGGCCAATGGCCAGGGAAGAATTAGAGCACCGGCCAGATGGTAACCCAGGTCCATGGGGCTCCGCCCACATGATGTAATCGATGATGTCACATAGGGGCGGGTCCTGTGGGTGTGTCCCTGGCCCACACAAATTCTGAAGGTGCCCCTCTCCAATGTGACATCAGTATGGAACATGATTTCCAGAGCCAAGCTAATAAGGAGAGAGCAATCAGACCTTCTGACTCCACCCTCCCCAAAAATACAACGCGGGTGCACTGTGGTTCCAAATTTAGCATTTTTCATGGCTGTGTGCACTGGACACCAGTCTGTCCAATTCCTCCCAGTACATTATAAAAAAAACAAAAAAAAACATTAAAACTCCTAGAAACATGTTTTTTGGGAAAACCAAAGCTCTTGCTCTATTATTTATTTCTTTTATTCCTTTTGTCAAAGCAGAGAAAAATATCCTCAGCGAGATGAGCTGGCTGTTAAGCAAACATTTTCATTATAAAAAGAAGATGAATATAATTCCAGATGGGAGTAGAGACTTGTCAGTTCAATCCCTTGGATGACAGATAGCAGGAAAATGATGTTGGCTTTGAGTTTTCGGTAAACGTTGTACCAGACCTCGGAGCTTGTAAAACTTTTTATTTCTGTTGCAAAGAAATACGGTTCTTAAATAATTTTGGGCTGAGTGTTTCTTTTCCAGAGCTCAGCATAAGGTCGTAAAGAGTCCCAGAAATTGACTTACCCATTAAATGCGTTACCAGGGGCTGTTGTGTTTCATAAAATGTAAGTGGAACCATTAAATAAGGGCTGGGTTCTGCATTTGAATGTTTACAGTTGCTATTTCATAGCTACACCAAGGCCTAGATTTACTAAACAGCAGGGAAAGAAAAATGGAGCCCATAGCAACCAATCAGATTCTAGCTGACATTCTCTAGCATGTAATAGGAAAGATTCTCATTGGTTGCTATGGGCAACATCTCCACTTTCCCTTTTCCGCAGTTTAGTAACTCTGGACTGTATTCACACCAAGAAGCAGAAGCGTATATTTAGGAATTTACCTACTATGCATACGTAGGTCATTTATGTAATCTACGTACAAGTTAGGTACCAGTAGTTTAATTAGAAAGAGGTGGCGTAATGGTTATTATGTTGAAGTGGGAGG
>WWET01003680.1:35039-53550 GCA_011038615.1 Limnodynastes dumerilii | reverse complement strand
TAGCGTTACTAGGGACTACAGTAGTTATGTACTGTTGGTGGGGCTCGCGGGAGATTTGCTGGCTCTCCCGGGATAACTCCCCAAATATGGGGGGGTCTCCCGGAAATTCCGGGACAGTCACCAGTAACAAACCTGGCATAGGAATGGATTCTCACTTGAGATTTTTTCTTGTTTCGAGCGTAGTTTTAGGTGCAGAGCTACTTCGCGTGTGTAGTAACTATTTCATGCTATCTACGTAATATCGTTACGTAGATTGCATACATGCGGTCTTTAAAGATCAGAGTGCACAGTCAAACAGACTGTGGCAATCACCTTCTTCCTTACCCAGGGGATTGTGGGAGTCTCTCAGGATGTGGGGAAGTTGGCATATGCAATAAGGCAACTTGGCACAGTATAACAATGCAACACACATGTAACAGGAGTAATTACCTCCACCACTATCACTTCTGCACACACATTGGGAGGAAGAGGTAGGTCGGGTTGGAAATGGTTTGCCAGTGCCACCAGCAGGTGTAAGGTCGCCAGAAGATCCCTGTTGTGGATCACTGATTGGAAAAAGAAAATAAAACATGAGGTCATTTTGGAAACCTGGCTTATATGTATCCACTGTGAAGCTGGCCATACACAAGAGCGATTATGGCTCCCAGCAGCTGGTGGCTGAAAAATTGATGTTTCCTAGGGAACATAAGCGACACACACTGCTCTTGCTGGGAGCAGTAATCCATGTTGGGGAGAGAGGGGCGACTGAGATTGACAGAAGGCCCTTGCACAATCCTCCTGTGAATCTTTGCACTAATTGGCTGCAAGGACCTTCCGTCAGTCTCTGCACTGATTGGCTGCACGGGCCTTCTGTCAGTCTCTGCACTGATTGGCTGCACAGTCCTTCCGTCAGTCTCTGCACTGATTGGCTGCATGGGCCTCCTGCTCGAGCAGCTTTCTAATTCGCTGGCTGAGGTTTCTGAAATCCATCAGCACCACACACCAGAGTGATTATTGGTCCGATCCACAATAATTGTATGATTGGGCCAATAATCGCTTTAGTGTGTACTTAGTGTTAGATAGATAAAGCTCCATTTCACTCCGACAGCTCAACCTCAACCCCAGCAGCTTTTTGAAGAGCCATTGAGAATAACAAAAATGCTAATATGCACCTGGGCAAAACCATGTTAAAATGTAGGAGAAGGTATACCCCCCCTTCCCTGCAACTGTTCATCAGGACTCTCCTGTTTCGGCCTGCAAAAAGCGGCGGTGCTTTGAAAAATGGGCAGAGTTTTGGTCATATGTGGGCAAAACTGAATGGAGTCTGAGTAGAATGGAGACAAGACATATTGGGCCTGATACAGAGGCTGAAAATAAGAACTTAAAGTTACACCTGGGCAAAACCATGTTGATTTCAGGGGGAGTCAAGTTAATTTTATTCTATGCATGCAGGGAGAATGCTTTGCTGTTACTTATTGCACACAGACACCTGATCAGCTTCACTTTTAAACTGCTAATTAGACTTGAGCTGGGAAACATCACCTTTTAACTAGAATACTGTTGCAACAAATTAAATTTAACTCCCCTGAAATCAACATGGCTTAGCCCAGGTGTAACTTTAAGTTCTTATTTTCAATCTCTGAATCAGGGCCATTATGTTTAGTTTTCGGGATCCCCCCCTACCCGTCTATTAATCTTGTAAGCCCTAGCACTTTACATCATCAAGTCCCACCCACCCCTAGCAACAGTATCAATGCACCATTGATAGACGGGGGTGAGGCTGCATTACGCATTTCATAAAAACCTCACCCCCAGAGTGTCATCTGCATCTTCCCTCCAATATCTCCCGGAGGAAAGAACTGAGACGTCGGAAACCCTGGTCTAGATTTACAAACTTCTCAAAAGACATTGCCCATAGCAACCAATCATATTCTAGCTGAAAGTAAGAGCTAGGATCTGATTGGTTGCTATGGGCAACATCTCCATTTTGCCTTTTGAGAAGATTAGTAAATTATTTAGTATTTATGTACGATAAGTAGACGCTAAATATTTTACCTGCATTGAAAAAATAATATTATTTTGTACCTTTTGGGTGCAGTTTTGAAGGAGTTTTTTAGCCTCTTTCTTAGTAACTGTAATGAGTACACAGGAAATGGAACCTCACTTTAATAGCCGTTGAATTGGCAATATATGTGACAGGATCTGATATCCGGTAGACACAGAATAAATTATGATGAATACAAAGCCCTTTGCAGCGACAGTGAACAGTGCCATTTGTACTATGTATTTATATTTGTTTAGCTAGAAGGCTGATATTTTTGTCTTTCTTTCACAATATTTCTGAGTTTAAATTTGCTCTTAGCTGACGTAAAGGCTGAACGGTTGTCAGGGAAACTATAATTATCCGGAGTTCTATTGTATAATATCCCATGCTCTTTTCTTCTACTCCCTGTGATGTTGTTTCAGTGTTCACATTTCTGGGGGAAGTGAGACATCTGTTGATGTGAAATGTGCTTCATCTTGTATCAGTAACATTCATTTCTAATTTCATGGATTAAGTGAAAGTTGTCAGTCTGCTATCCCTGTATTTCAACCGTCCAATCAGAGGCCGCTTTGTTTGTGTGTGACACTTTCCCTATTAAAAAAAAAAAAGTCTACAAGCAATCCTGTGTTGTGCTATTATTTGTTGAAATGCCGACAAATTGTTTGATTAATGCGGCTGCTGTCAACGATATTACTATGTGATCACTCTGACAGCCTCAGTGTTCAATCGCCTAATGGAGATACAGCGTGTGGCGGATCCGCCTGGTTCCGTAATCGCAGTTCTGTCGCTAACCACTTCCCTTACACTTATGAACTTCCGCTATCCATTCCTTAAGCTCTTTCCAACCCCAGCTAATATTAAATGTGAGTTCTGAAATTTGGATCTCATATATACTGTACGAGATATGTCTATAAAATAACGAGACTGTGATTCCACTTAGTAAACACAGCAGTCAGAAGCCGTTATAACTGCAGACATAGTGACCTTGAACATGTGGCAGAATGGGTTCCAGAAGGCACAAAAGTTACCAGCGTTATTATAACAGTTACCAGCATTATTATAACAGTTACCAGCGTTATTATAACAGTTACCAGCGCTATTATAACAGTTACCAGCATTATTATAACAGTTACCAGCGTTATTATAACAGTTACCAGCATTATTATAACAGTTACCAGCGTTATTATAACAGTTACCAGCATTATTATAACAGTTACCAGCGTTATTATAACAGTTACCAGCATTATTATAACAGTTACCAGCGTTATTATAACAGTTACCAGCATTATTATAACAGTTACCAGCGTTATTATAACAGTTACCAGCATTATTATAACAGTTACCAGCGTTATTATAACAGTTACCAGCATTATTATAACAGTTACCAGCGTTATTATAACAGTTACCAGCATTATTATAACAGTTACCAGCGTTATTATAACAGTTACCAGCATTATTATAACAGTTACCAGCGTTATTATAACAGTTACCAGCATTATTATAACAGTTACCAGCGTTATTATAACAGTTACCAGCATTATTATAACAGTTACCAGCGTTATTATAACAGTTACCAGCATTATTATAACAGTTACCAGCGTTATTATAACAGCTAACGGGCGTACAGACTACGCGAACGTACGCAGCTTAGCACGCCCATACTGTACACTTTAAATACCCCCCTCCGCCTACTTCACGTAATTCGCACGTAATCTTGGCTAACGTATTTTTGGCACGCCCACACGTAATTACATACGTTCGCAATACGTGAATTCTTCTTACGTTAGAAAATACGCTACGCGAATTAGCGTATTTTCTGCGGTGCGCATGCGCAGTACGCTCTAAACTGCGAATTTACGTGTAAACCACACGTAAATTCGCAGAAAAACGTACAGCAGGATCTGGCCCCTTGTGACTTTTATCTTTTCCCAAATGTTAAATCACAGCTTAAAGGGACACATTTTGAGTCAGTAGAAGAAAACGGCAGATATGTTGAAACAACTGAGAGAAACTGATTTGCTCCATGCCTTCCACCAAGGGAAAACAAGACGACAGCGATGTATTAGTGCAAATGGGGAATATATTGAAGGGGACAAGGGGATTAAATAAGTGAATTATTTAATCAGTCTCGTTATTTAATAGTAATATTAATAGTAATTAATAGTAATAGTAATTAAATTGTAATACCAAGTACCGTCCACTTATGAGCCTAAGCGGGAGTCTGGATAAGCTTTATACATGGGATTGCGTTCCAATCGGGTAGCACATAGATGCGTGCCTGCACTGAACAGAATCCCATCCAGGGGATATTAGAACACGGGACATGTGTATAAACCGGAGGGCGGTGGTTTCAGAGGAGATGTGCGGAACTATGACATCACTGAAAGGGTGATAGATAAGCAGAATAATCTCCCTTCTGATGGGGGTAGAGATAACACTGTAGAAGAGTGTAAACATGCTTGGGATAAATATAAGGATATCCTAAATCAATTCCATTAAATTGAGGGTCAAATAGGATCTAGATCCCATATGGTTTTATATAAACAACTGGGCAAACTGGATGGGCCGTGTGGCTCTTTTCTGCCGTCACTTTCTATTTTTCTGTGTTTGGAAGTCTAGATCTGGTCCTTAAACCGGATTGGTGACCAGAGAAGCTCTGGATGGCACCAGCTCTTCCCACATGCGTGATGTTGGGTTGTAGCTCACGTGCCTCATAGGAACACTTCATAGTGTCTTAGCTCTAGCATGGTCATTCTCTGGTACATACAGCTCAGGTTCCACTTCAGCTGACTCTCCTCCAGCTGCAGACATTGGGACACGGTGTCCAGTATCAGCCCCAGCTTCTTCCTCTGGTTGATGGCGGTGAGTGTGATCTCCTCCACCTCTAATTGAATCTGTCCAATTTTCTCTGCATAGAACAACAAAGGCAAAATAAAAAAAGAATATCAAATCAAGTCTACTGTTCATTGTTCTCAGTACACTGCGTGCAATTAATGGCTGTCTACATTATTGCAGGGTTGCCGACTCTCCCGGAATATCCGTGAGACTCACAAAATTTGGGCAGTTCTCCCGAATCCCAGGAGAAATCTCTCATAGAGGGCCTGAGGCTGTGATTTCATGCAATTTGCATCATCAAGCCCCGCCCCCATTCCTAGTAAAACTAAGGAAAAGGCTACTGATATCCAGGAGGCGGGGCTTCTAGCACAATTTGAATAAAGCCCACCATAAAGCCCCGCCCCCTTGTAGACATCTAAGCTATAAAAAGTCAGCAACCCTGGTTTTATTGCTTATTGTGTTTATCTGTTGCTTAACCGGCAGTGATTGGTTGAAGGGGGTAAATGTAGGAGGGATTATGCAAACCATGCCCTCAAGTCCTACCCCCCTGCCTGGCAACACTAGTATTCCTAGTGTTACTAAGGGCAATTTGTGCCATCAAGTAAAACTAAGGAAAAGGGCATAAATAGCATCATTAAGAGCCACCCCCAACTCCTATACAGCAGTCTTTTAATATTTTAAGAATACTTTAAGAATTTGGGGAACAAAAGACCAAAGCTGAGTTATGAAACGTGGCTTTCATTAGGAGTTTTTAGATTTCTGTTACAGCAGACCCTCCAACATGACCCATTCCATTAGGTACAATTTAATCCACTCCTGAGCTTCCAACTGTCACTCACCTGGTTTAAATGAATAACTGATATTTAAAAAAATATTTGTCTCAAACAAAGGTGGTTACCATAGTAACTGACAGTTGGAAACTGAGGAGCAGAGTATTTTGTACCTAATGGAATGGGTCATGTTGTAGAGTATGTTACAGCATGGTTGCCAACTTTTGCAAATGAATACCCTTTAGATTGTGATCATCAGTGAATAAATACTGTCAGCATTATTGTGAAGACTGTGAATAGGATCCTCTGACTGCTTCATCGTTATAGAAAAGATAAAAGTAGGTGACACTGCAGCTGATTAACAAGAGACCAAAGTGTATTTTTCATTTCTGTCTCCATTATGTCTCCAACATTGAAGTCATGTTGTCTTAAATAACTGCCAGACTGTGATTACATCTTGGCCTCCACAAAAATGGCCGCCTCCATAGGCCTCACTGCAGGGAAATAGGACACAATTTCAAAATTCTGTCATCCTGCTGCAATGACTTTTGGAACTGAATTAGAGACACGGATATTGCTAAACACATCAGGCAGATATTTAGCGAGAGTTGGCAACTATGTGTTAAAGTAATCTATTCTATCATTAAGAGACAGCAACATGTCACTCCACACATTCTCCACCAGGGGGCACACAGGTCCTGGATAAAGTGACGCAGAAGTCACATGAACATGTATTTCTTCAAGAGGTGACAAGACATTTGACCTATGACACAGGAGCCAGGGTCTATAAATAGGGGATTACAGGCCACGCAATATTTAGTCGGTATCATTGAGCCAATAAATATAAATTCTTACAATTAAAGAGCAAAACTAACATTTTAGGTGTTCTATAGGTGACCTAGGACCGAGTTCAGAACTAATTACGCACAGTGCTCATTAATTTCCGCAGTGGAGGCTCACGTGCGCTAAATGCGAGCCAAGATTCCGTATGTACGAGGGTAGCGAACTCCCCTTACATGGAGGGAGCTTCCCTGTCCTGAGCCCTACCTTAATTTTATGTTCACGCCCCTCTGCGCAAGGGACTTGTTCGTAATTGAGGATCAAGCGTAGGGGATTTACTAAGCCCTTACTATACAAATTAAATAACTCCACCCGTTCACCATGCGTCCCGCCTCCATAATAATGGGATACTTTGCGAAATTCAGAATTGTTTGTAGTGCGTTCTAATGCGTTACTGCTATACTTGCACATGCGCAGTATGCACTCACGGGATACTTGTGCATTCTATGTCCTGTCGTACTCAATTATTAATGCGCTCTTACTTCCAAACAACAGCAACAGACTCCACAATAAAATGATATCGGTTTGGAAGAGCAGAACACATTTTACACACAAGTCATTTGAATTCTAGTTGATAAACATTATGGAGATGTCAGTGACAGCCAAGTCATGCAGTCAATCGATAACAACAGCTTGAGCACTTGATTGCTGGCAGATGATAGAGTAGTGTAAAAATAGATATTTTACGTAGAAGGTGATGAAGAACTAATCCATCAAAGAGATCCTCTTCCAAGCTCTTCACTATGATGTGTTCGTGTTTTAACTCATTGTTGATCCATTCAAGAAGAAACTGAAAAACATAATGCAAATATAAGCAAAATGACATACAATAAATAAATGCTTTTATCGATTTTATACAACATATGAAGACTGTGATTGATTTATACATATCATTCTAAATAATGTTTTAATATTATATTTATGTGTCTGTAGGTAATTATACTTTATTAAACCTAATGCCATGTGACATCTGGGAGATTCCAATATTCCCTGCATTTCCATTAGGGCAGAACACACTCCTGCCTGCAGCAGAGCTTTGCAGCGAATCATGACATGGCCCCGCCCCCGCAGAGCAAAACCAAAAATCACATTGCACAAAGGAAGCAGGATAGTGCAAGGCTTGAACATGTCCCCCATTGGCTCCTATAACACCTGGACGTAGCTCCTATGGTGTACAGATAGAATTTTGGAGGTAAAGTCTGTTGAAAAGTTGAAAGGGGAGAATGAAGCAAGGAAGGTGACTAGGACAGGGGGCAGAGCAGGGAATTTAAAGTGAAAAGAGAAGAGATGACAGGGATTTGAGGCCTGTGGAAGATGATAGAGTTGACATAGATTTGTTTAGATGGATAAAGGCTACAGATGTATAAGATCATGAATATGAAGTGTACGAAGACTGTATGAAAACGTAACTTCCTACAATGACGTTTAGCTGAGCGAGAAATCTTTTGTAAAAATCTGGAGTCGTTTTAAAACCGTGGCCCTTAGTGACACATCAGAACCCAGGGCAGATGTGAGAGTGTTGTTGTAGTGGGAAAACAGCAAGGTCAGTGCAGGAAAAGGTGGTTATAGGAGAGAGAAGGGAGTCTAGTGATCAGGAGTTAACTGTAACCTTAGAGGTAGAAAGGGTAAGAAGGAAGAATGAAGAAACAATGACGGGTCTGAACTGGAGGTGCACACAAATCAGAACGCAGAACACTTGCCGTTCATTACATCCTGAGAGTGCTGCGCATGATCCAAAGGCTTACACAAGGGTACCAACAGGGGGCAATGCAAGCATGGCACATAGTGCACAGTTACAGAGCGGCTAAGCTCAACGCAGCTGCGGAACCATATACGTGGCTCAGGAGCGATTTCATAACTCAAGTATGATGTTTCCATTAAGAAATTAGAAACACAGAAAGTGACGGCAGATAAGATCCAGACTAAACTAACCTCAACCCTTCCCCTGACCCTAACCCTCCCTTCCCCACAGCCTAACCCTCCCTTCTCCCTAGCCTGACCCTAAGACCTCCCCTCCCCATAGGCTGACCCTCCCCTTCTATGGTCCTAATCCTAACCCTCCCCTAATACTAAAAAGTTTGGGCGAGTATGCAGATTGGCACACTCACTATTTCTAAAATGGCCCCCTATTCGAAATAGAAAAGTAACTTTCGACTGTCTCTATTTCGCAAAGCCGGCCATCGGACCGGAGACTGCAACCACTTCCCTCCCACGACATGTCATTCAGAACGCAAGTCCCAGTTTCTTGGGACGTGCTCTTATGTGAATGCAGTTTGTTTTTCCCCTTCTTATGGCCGCAGCTCGAATTGTGTCCCGGTCGGAATTAAGCGCTTTTCATGCAGATTTCATGCGCTTGGTTTCTGAGCAAAAGCACGCAGAGATACTCTACGCCAGCTGGCGGACGCTCAACTCTGGATTGGTGGATGGCTGGATAGGGGGACCAAGCCATGCATTAAAACCAGATCGAAGGAGTGGACATGAGCAATGCAAATGGAGGAGGTCCATTGAGAGACACCAATAGATTGCGGAAGAGAAAGGCGTTCAGAGACATTGGAGGATTACAGCAATTATAACGGCTTCTAATGGGAATATCCACAAGGAAATAGAAGGCGACAAGTATGTGACCAGCTGTATGACAAAAGGTCATAATAAATATATTACTTCTCTTACCAAGTTCTTTTCCAGACTATAAAAAAGGTTGATAAGTTTTAATAATATGAGAGCTAAAATGTTATGAATATATTTACATTCTTGTCAATGCATTTACATTCTGATTAAATGGAGGAACAGAATTCTGGATAATGACATGCAAATTAGCAGATTGCTTCTGTCTATAGCCTCTCACCCCTCATAATAACCAGGGAAATGTGATTCTTTTCTTATAACCGCTGGTGAATCCTAAAACTACGGAACGCTTTTTCATGCAAGTCATTTATAGGCTCTTTCAGAGGGTGCGTATGAACGTAATTGGTGGATAAGGATGATCTGACCTGCGCATTTCCTGGTGCACAATCTCTCTAGACGCGAGAGAGTCCTTCAAATCCAGAAGTGTCCCGTGGTCTGCAGGGAGGCAGACCAATCAGAAGAGGCGCATTGTGTCCTGCGCCCAATCCAATCATCTTACTTTAGACATCCATCCCGGCTTTTTATTTTAGCAGACAGGAGGTGAGATTGGCGTCTAGTACCGGTGGTAGGTCTATGGACACCCTAGGCAAAGCTTCAGCCCCCTTTTCTTTAAAGGCACAGGGGATCAACAGAGACACGGTTGGATCCAGACTTAAGTAAGTGCTTGAAATTGAGTTACTCCTGGGCTAAACCATATTGATTGCAGGGGGAGTCAAGGTAATTGTATTCTTTGCATGCAGGGATATAGCTTTGAATTGCTTACTGCACACAGATACTGACCAGCGTTACTATCACACTGTTATTTAGACTTGGGATAGGAAACATCACCTCTCAACACTAGTACTGTTTGCAACAGATAAAATATGACTCCCCCTGCAGTCAACATGGTTTAGCCCAGGAGTAACTCATTTCAAGCACTTACTTAAGTCTGGATCCAGCCCATAAATAGTATATGTATATATTACCTGCTTCAGTTCTTGAAATTTAGCATTGTTCTCCATGCTGGGCTGTAAAATCTTTTGGACATCACCTACAAACAAATAACATTTTTAGACACTAGGGTAAGAAAGATGACTTAGAAGTGTGGGTGAGGGCAATGTGTTGTGGGAAACATTGTGATTAGGATAAAGAGGACATATTCAACACTGTTACCTTGGATCTCTGCATTGAATAACATCTCCTGGGAGTCAGCGGGATGCTTTATTGGATCCATTTGTCCTGTTGGAGAATATTAGAGCAGAGTCACAAACCAACATGATTTAAATATTTTACCAAATACAGATAGCACCAAAACTGACCAGCTGGGCGTATAATTTAGATCACTTGTGTACTATGTACAGTTTGTCAGATGCAGATGTCACCCAACACTTCTTGTCAGTATCTTAATGATTAGATTTAGGTCGGTAATTAATTCTAAAACAATCTAACGACCGTGCAACAACACAGCTTATATACGATTCCCCATTACATACCACACCCATGTTAGGTGCAGCGGGTGTGTAAGGGGTAAGGTTAGGAAGTTCTGTACAAACAAGGGGAGTGCCCTATCCTCACACGTATGGAATATAGGATCGCACTTCACGTCACTTAGATTCCGCTGCAGTGATATATAGTATTCTACACACAACATAATACATAAAAATATATAACAGACACATCCTCTACTTGCACCCTTGGAAATCTGTTTATTTTTTACTTAATTCTAGATCAGGTTTGCTGATTTTTCATACCATCATACCCTCCAACATGACCCATTCCATTAGGTACAAAATACTCTGCTCCACAGTTTCCAACTGTCAGTTACTATGGTAACCACTTGTGTTGAAGAGACAAATAGTTTTTTAAATATCAATTAATTCATTCAAACCAGGTGAGTGACAATTGGAAGCTTAGGAATGGATTAAATTGTAGCTAATGGAATGGGTCATGTTGGAGGGTCTGTAGCATCCCTCAGGGAGATCCCGGAGGGAAGCCATAGATGCCTGCAAGGGGGTGGGGCTTAACAACATAACTTATGCAAATGATGCCAGAAGCTCCACCCCTTGACTAGCAATGCTCCTTTTCTTAGCGATGGGGGCGGGGCTTGATGATATCATCAAGTCTCTGCCCTTGTAACACTAGGATACTAGTTTTGCCAGGCAGGGGAAAAGGACTTAAGGCCATAGTTTGCATGAAATCAAGGCCTCAAGCCCTCTGCGGGAGATTTTTGCCGGCTCTGCCGTGATAACGGGAGAACTGTCTGCATTTCAGATGTCTCCCGAATGTTCCAGGAGAGTCAGCAACCCTGTTCTAGATCCAGACCCTCGTCAAGAGAAGATGACTTATTAGCAGAGCTGCTCAGGGGCAAATTGCTACGAGAAGCAGGTGGAAGTTGTGTGAACACACCCATAAAACCTCCCAATAGTCACACAACGATTTATGCCACATTGGAGATTATAGCTATGACTTCCATGCAGGAGATGTGATCATCCTGAGTGCCACAACAGCCGGTAAGGGCAATGGGTTAGGGATTTCAATGGTACTGGTGGGTCCCATGCCTCATATCCCAAGCATTGAATGGAACTCACAGCACCTCATACGGATCAAAAGCCTTCAACTCACCGGCCCAGCAGTGTCCACGTCAGTCAGAAGCCTCTACAGGCGGCAAATATGTCCTGACGAGGTGCCACATCATTGGTGTAACATCGAGGAAATGAAAGCGATGTGGTGAATTCTAGCTCTGGGGAGAGCACTTCCTCTATCCTGTGCTGCAGACAAGCGTTCTCCGACGCTCACAAAATGTGGTTAAAGATTACAAAAAAATTTAACTTCCCCATTCTGTTACTTGCCTGAGGCCTCGCAGCCTCCCCTTCAGTGATCACATTACTATTACATTAGGTTTTTTAAAGCACTTGTTAAAATGTGACAGGTGCTATGAAGGATATAAATAAGATTTCTGTATATAATAATATAAGACGGGAGCTTAATCTTTATTCTGGCGGAGTTCGGAACCCTGTTATATTCATGCTTTCCGTACGTGGGGGGGGGTTAGGGCTGTTGGTCTGGGTGTGGGTCCCAGTCGCGAACGCCCCTTTTTCCATAGGGCGATTCTCTCCCAGCCAGTTCCGAACTGCCTCAGGATCCTCGGGCATGGTGCCCTGGATGGTAGGTATCCGCAACCCTTTCCCTAGTCCTTATCTTAACCCTCACCTTCTATTACCCTAACCCTCCAGAGACAGAGCAGGGGCCTGATCCAGACATAATTCTGCCTGTGGGAAAGCCCTGAGTATGCGCATGGAAGATGTTACGCATCGTGACTCTGATTGTACGTAACTCCGTACGATAGGGAGGGACATCCCAACGCAAGCCGATTATACGCATTGGGGGCGGAGGGAGGCATTTAAATTGTGCCGTGTGGGCTGGGAAAAGGCCCTTATGTACGACCAGAGATACACAAGGAAAAGTTACGCTAGGGTTCTGAACACGTGAATCAGATAAGTTACGTGCGTGCGGGGAGAACATTGGGGCAGATCCAGAACAACGCCTCCAAGCAAAATTACGCCTGGCGGACACGTAAATTCGCAATTTTGTATTTACTGCGCATGCGCACGACAGATGACACGCTACTGTGAGCGTATGGGCCATTCACATATCTGCTACGTAAATTCGTAGGTGGGGGGGCCTGCCAAAATTACGTTAGGCAAAAGTACGCCTAAATGGCGCAATGTAGGCAGAGGTTTGCATTTAAATTGTACAGTATGGGCGTGCTTAGTGGCGTAAGTCCGCGTTACCTATATGTATGTGTGCGGACGTGAGCGATTACGCCGTCAAAAGTTAAGGTAGGGTTTGAAAAGCAGAAATCAGTCAAAGTACGTACATTCAAAGGGGAGTGTATAGAAGGTACGCACGTGTAAATACGCTACGCTAGTAAACGGATTGCAAGCTGAGTTCTGGATCTACCCCATTATGCTTAGTAGTGCGTAACTCGGGTACGTAGAATGGCCTTAAGTCTGGATTTGGCCGCAGGTCTCTTACTCCTGATCCGAGGCATTGAGAAGCTTGTTTTACATATCATTACATGAATTTCCCATACACCGAGTACACAGCATCTGGAAGGCATTTTTCTCATCTTCCATTTATCTCCCTAATGACTCCTCCAGCAACATCCATTATATCGGTGTTTTATCTTCATATTAATAATTGCTTCAAAAAGTTGACAGAAAACGGCGCTGTTACATAGAAGCCATTTCACCTTAGAACAAGTGATGGGAAAATAATAATACTGATCTGGACGTCTGTGGGGTGTATATAATAATGATTGCAATTGCAAAATGTTTTTTTATCTGTGATTTTGCTGTTAATATTTTTGTTTGTTTTTAATCTTCTTAACGGCCAAGTTCAACTTATCTTAAAAACTAGACTAATGCCATCTGCAGTGCTTGACAAAACACAATCATTTATTTGCATATACAAGCACACTGCGCGTTTGTGTATAATAAATGTTTGATTAAATATGTCCTCTACCCTATGTTATCGCGTCTGGTTAAAGGGGTGTGGTTTTCCGGTACGATGTGCCGATTTGTGACACATTTTCTTCTGGCAAACCCATTGCGACTGCAGGAATTTAATCGCGGTGTGAATTCAGGCAGCATTGACTCAGGTTGGGATTGCTGCAACAGTGACAGGTAAGATTATCCCCTAATCCTCACGTTCTTTTACCCTAACCTTAACCCTTTTTACCCTAACCTTAACCCTCCTTGTTCAGCACGCTAACCCTAGCCCTCCCCTTCTCTCAACCTAACCCTAGCCCTTCCATTCTCTCAACCTAACCCTATCCCTCCCCTTCTCTGAACCTAACCCTATCCTTCCCCTTCTCCCAACCTAACCCTAACCATTCCCTTCTCTCAACCTAACACTAACCCTTCCCTTCTATCAACCTAACTCTATCCTTCCCCTTCTATCAACCTAACCCTTTCATCAACCTAACCCTATCCCTCCCCTTCTCTCAACCTAACCCTATCACTCCCCTTCTATCAACCTAACCCTTCCCTTCTCTCAACCTAACCCTAACCCTCCCGTTCTCTCAACCTAACCCTACCCTTCTCTCACCCTAACCCTATCACTCCCCTTCTCTCAACCTAACCCTTCCCTTCTATCAACCTAACCCTAACCCTCCCGTTCTCTCAACCTAACCCTATCACTCCCCTTCTCTCAACCTAACCCTTCCCTTCTATCAACCTAACCCTAACCCTCCCGTTCTCTCAACCTAACCCTAACCTTGAGCAGCCCGTTTGAGCCCGCTGGGAACTGATACTTATATGAAATAGGGACATTGGGAACGGGTACTATAGCCAATCGGAATATACGCAATACGGACCATTTCAGCATAGATACAGCCAGCTTATCCATCTGCGTCGGACATTGGCCATTCATACCGGCAAATGAATCCCTGGTTAAAGTACCACTGTTACCTAGCCAGTAGCCTAACCTTGCCCACCCTTAGCCCCTCGCCCTGCATTCTAACACATTTAGTAGAATCTGATTGGTTGCTATGTGCAACAGCTACACTTATTTGTTTTATATAGTAGTGTCCATGGGGTAACAAAAATACAAAAATGAGTTGAGGTTTTAGCCATAGAGCCAATCAGATTCTAGCTATGATTATCTAATACATGGCTCAATCATAGCAACTAATCAGATTCTAGCTATGATTATCTAGTACATGGTTCAATCATAGCAACCAATCAGATTCTAGCTATTACTATATAGTACATAGGTATCAATCATTAACCAATCAGATTCTAGCTATTACTAACTAGTACATGGATATCAATCAGCAACCAATCAGAATCTAGATATCATTATTTAGTACCATGCGCAATCATAGCAAGAAGCTGAATTCCAAACTGTACACTAAATAAAAAAATCAGCCAGATTTCTTAACATCGCATTTTAATGGTTTTATCAGCAAAAGTCCAGTGAAGTAATTAGCAATAAATAAGATTGTTTAATATAAAAGATAAAGAACAGTGGCTAATATAGTTATTGAAATAAAAGCTTAATCCACAAAAAACCCCACCCAAAAAAACAAAGCCCAAATATAACCAGGAACGTGCACCCATTAGTAATACACATCACCCCCAGTCTCTTTGGTATAATCTGACTAATACTGTTAAAGGCACAAATAGCTCATTCAAGTTTTTCTAAATAATTACTTATAAATATTTCCATCCTTGTACTACATTCACAAAGCTTTTCCCCAGTGTATTCCTAGGTAGTGTTCTAGAACACCGTGGAATCTTAAACCGGATTCATCAACCTAGATGTGACATCACAGCGTTCCAGAGAGGTATACAGTCCAGTGTCCAGTCTGCCCCCTAGCTACAAAAGGACAGTGAAGTCGGAGCATAATATACACTATAGTCTGCCTACTGCATAATGTTAGAGACACTAAAAAGCACAGTACAAGAAAACGGTGCTACTTTGCCTCATTGTGCCGGCTGCCATATTAAACAATCAGGGACGGAAGCCTATAACCTATATCAAGGAGGCGGGGCCCCAGTCTTGATTGGTGGAACTAGGTGGCGCTAAGTGGGCCAACGGACCGATAGAAGCTGTCAGAGGCTGACAGCTTAAAACAGTGCTCGGCGTTCCATGTAAGAATGCTGAATCCTATCGCGCTATACGTACATACACTCATACATGAAGCGCCGAGCACTGATTTAGCACTGACCGTAGCAGCCACACCCCTTGTACCCTCTGTAGTTTCATCCCTGGCCAGAAGTAACCGACTTGGACCAATATATACTTTGTAAGCAGCTACAGTGATGTCATCTGGGTGAAGTAGAGATTTTGGCCCTGATATTAGTGTCACATGTGTAATTAGATGGCTTTTAATAGGAGGCATGGGAAATAAAAGTATTATGAGTTTATGGGGTTAGTGGTTATTTAGGAAAACAAAGTTACACAAGGATGCCAGATGTCCAAGTGGATCTAGAACAAGAGAAGTTACATTACATTGTCAAATGCACAAAATATAGTTCTGAAAACACAATACATTAAACACTGTAGAATAATTTTACTTGCATAGTATTTCATGTAACCAAGAACACCCAGAAAAAGATGCCATCGCGGACGAGGAATTCAGGAGTACTCCAGTCCCTGCGGTGACAAAGTAATCCGGCATTTACTGGAGTTTATAAATTTGCCAAAATAATAGGTGAGGCTCAGGACACCTGGTAATTGGTCCTTAAATGACCAACCAGAAGAAAGGAAATTTCAAATTAGTCCTCGGGTCATGATAGTCACTGGGATTCTCAGTGCTGGAGGCGGACTTTTGTATCCGATATTTTAGGATAAGGCACAAATTAGACGTAAACGGGCCGGGGGCCGGCCAACGCCTCACTCGACGTTCTTGTATTTTGTAAAGAGGTTGTATAAAACTCGCAGCGTCGACTTCAGATCCAGATTAACAATATCTGCAAGAAACAATGCATAAATAAATAAAGGTCGTGCCGATTTTTTTTTTCATACCCAGTGTACAAATAAATTTAAAGTCATGTATTAATTACATTACAAGAACAAAGAGAAAACAAGAACCAAACAGCGATGGGACATCAAAACATTCCAAGCAATGAATTAAAGACAGAATGGTTCAAAGGAGAACAAAAGTTTCTTTAAATGAACCGCAATTTATTAAGCAGGAGATAAAAATGTATTAAAATGACTGGAATGGAACTTCAAAAAAGACAAACATAACGGGCAAGATTTACTAAACATTCGCAGAAAAGTGAAACAGCACAAAAAGTGGCCAGTGAGTAGCACTTGTGGCTCACAGCGCTAAGATCAAGAGTTCGAATCCCAGATTAGTTCTTATCTGTGTTTAGTATGTATGTTCTCCCCGTGTTTGCATGGGTTTCCGCTGGGTGCTCCGATTTCCTCCCACAATCCAAAAAGCATGCTGGTAGGTTAATCTTTATTTAGTAAGCAGCCAATTAACCTGTGTATATATGTGTTAGAGACCTTAATATGTAAATAAATGAGTATTAAATAACAAAAGCTAGAATCTGATTGGCTGCTATGGACAACATCTCCAAATCATAAGTTTGTCACATGCATATAGAAAATACCGCTGGTAAAAGCACTAATATTATTATTATACTGGCAATCTTGCGTAGCACAATACTGGCCTGAAACAATCTAAGGAGAGAATGGGTGCCGTCCCAAGGAACTACTCTGCTGCACAGCACAGCCAATATAAGGATTGTGGACTATTAAAATGAGTGCCGTAACCAGGGGTGTATCCTTAATGCATGTTCATGTTTAGGATTTTATGTTTATCTTTTGAACTTCCATTGCAATTGATTTTAATTCAATTTTATCTTCTTCTTAATGAATTGTGATTCATTTATGGAATCGTTCTAACCATTCTAAGTTTAATTCATTTGTTCGAATCTTTGGATTTGTTTGGTAATTGTTTTCTATATCTTCTATTTTCCACGGGATTCACTTCTCCTGTTTTAATAACCGCTCTATTATCCGATCTTGGTTTTAAAAGACCGTAAATCGCTGGTGTCCTTTATTGTTACGTTACAAGACAAAATAAACACTAAACAAATAAAAGAAATAAAAGAAAAACACATGGGTGAGCAGAGAAAAGGTGGAAGAATCCTGGTTACTCCGGAGAAACTCATAATCATAATCAATAATCCCTCATTTGTTTTGGTATTGACCGTCCTCGTTATTGTTAGGTGTGGAGATGTAAAACATGCTGGCAGCAGACACGGAATACTGAAAGACCTGTAACCATGACAGCAGACTGAACCAATTAGAGCGCTCCCTGCCTGCAAATTCAGTGTACAACGTACGGGGAAAGGAAGTAGAGTTGTCAACACTCTGTTATGAAGAGCACGGTCTATTATCACATTGATTTATAATTCTTATCACCGCCAGGCATTGTGCACGGCCATAATAACAGCACAAATGGAAAAGTAGATTTGATTCCTGAGCACGCAGTCCCTTCAGGGGCACAATACTGACAGATGCCAAAGAACTGCAAACTGCTCAGCTAAACGCACCTTCACAAACGCCACACAGCAGCCGTCCCTAACCCTTCTTTTCAGTGTGTACCAGTTATGCACTATGGATACAGACCACTGACCGCTGACCAATCCCATGCTGTCCACATGACCGTCTCCTTAATCCTTTGCCTAAATCTCTCCCTTTACCTCAATATGTGTAAGGTGGGTTCCCGATAATAACGGCCCTGGACGGTTTCTAGCAATCGATCTCTGGAGCAGCAAACTCGGTGCTCCGAAAGGTAAGCCTAAAAACTAACCCCAACCCTTTCCCTAATTCTAACCCTAACCCTCCCCTTCCATTACCCTAACCCTCCCTTCCCTGCAGCCTGACCCTAACCCTCCCTTCCCCACAGCCTGAA